>JAQBSW010000156.1:0-57500 GCA_029291075.1 Eudiplozoon nipponicum | reverse complement strand
TTTGCATAAGACAATGATTTATGTGAAAAGTATCAGAAATATTTACGCAGAATTTAAGCTACACAATTCGGAAGGTAAATGCGAAATGTAGAATTTCCAATGCCCGAATGAAATCTATCCACAACACTCTTCTTTATCAAGCTTACTGAACACATGTTCGCAAAATTTAAAAAAAATATTTTTGTGAAAAAAACTCGTGTAATTGAAGTAAAATATTTTTGTTCTGTGTTAGAAAAATGGAAAATTCCAACATGTTTTTTATATGTCCAAATATGAAGGTAATCTGAATTTGAATTAATACGCCTGATGGAATTAACTAATAACTTTAATTACTCTGGTTCAGTTCAAATAAAACCAATGCATAAAACTAAATCAAATTTTCGCCTAATATATATATATAAGTTTGATAGCAGGATTTGGAATATACATATATTTTTAGTGTTAAATAAAAAATGCACAATGTAATAATTGTTAATTCATTAGGTATACCGATTTCCTCCTTACTGAGAACATATCAAGACGGGGCTCGAACCAGCCCTCATTTGATTCTGAACACAGCAGCAATACCACTGCGAAAAATTCCAAATAATGTTCATTTTAAGGAAAGGCTAAACTAAATAGTAGGATAAATTATTTAACTGAAAATTAATTTACACTTTAAGGCAGTTAGGTGAAGTGGATAGTGTCAATGACACCGCGGCAGATGTAATCAGGATGGAACCCCTGTAGCAGCGAATGCTGAAAATATATGACGAGTTTACGATGGGATGGAAGCCGTTCTATTTGAAAAATTATCTTCGCTGTCTTTTGCAATATATATATATATATATATATATATATATATATATATATATATATATATATATTTATATATATAAAGCTAATGTCAACGATTCCAAATACGCTAAATATCACTTATGTGATTTAACTGACAAAGGATTTTATATGAAGTTTGGAACTGGGTGAATTTAACTACGCTCCTAGTCCGAAAGCAATGCTTTTTTCACATAAACCAACAACCTTGAAATTAAACAATCATTGATTGCGCGGGTGTTGGTAACAATTCTTTAAATCAAGTCTACGAGCTTGAATTAAACACCAAGCTGCAAACAGTTAATGTTCGTGATTGCATAGACATTGTGCAGCCGACGTTTCCCGTCAAGTAGAAAATGTATACAAAAATACAAGAGGTGAGAACCTTTCAAATTTTTCAATTAGAACACTTAGATCTGCGTGGATTTTATAGATGTTTGATAATTTTTTCTATATATACGTTCTCGAAAATCGGTTCAAACAGAAAATTTACTGCATGAGTAATAATTACAATTCGTTAAATCAAGCTATTAAACTTGATTTAAACGACATTCATTTATCGGAAATTTTGTGGTCTTATAGTATTCTCGCCATCGGTTTAGATTCTCATTAAGCATACTTCAATTTAATGGCGTGATATTAAAGCAATTGTTTTAAAATTAAACTTCAAACTTCAACGAATGTGCAACCATGACGTGATTAAATGGAAATTGATTGGTGTTAGACGAAACTAAGAATATTCTAAGTTTGATATCTGAGAATAGCGGACCTCGTTAATTGTTAGGGTAAAGGTCTAGTACAGTATAATTTAGAAAAGGCAATTCATCCAGTAGACCGTTTTCGTTCTTATTAGGAACTCAATACGTACTGACCAGAATTTGCTGCGGACAGGGCTCGAACCTAGACACATTTGCTTCGAAATCTGGTGCCATAACTTTGAGCAATTCTGCTGCAATGTTAGATAACATGTGTAAACAGAATATCATTAACCTTTTCTATTTCTTGCATTCTCTCCAAAGATTTATTACAGGTGCGAAGTAAGTTAACTACTAAATTACGTGATGAGTTGCCTATGAGGCGAACCAAGTCCACTGGATAAATTGCTCTTTTCTACACCATAATATACTTAGTGTATACTGAGAAATGGATAGGTCAGGTGTTTCTATTAAGATCGCAATCTTGATTATAATAATTGTTATCACCGCCCGCGAAACCAATGTTCTTTTGATCATATAAATTTTCATTTAAAAAATTACTTCCCCATTTATTGTGGTGTCTATTCAGTAATGTCACATTGTGGATGGTTTGTTCCAGCTTTGGATCGAACTGGATGCCACATGAGCTCCACATAAAAGAAAAATTGACTAACCAAGTTACATTAGTTCGTATATAACTGCTCATTTTGTGGGGTGTGCGGCAGGATGATTTAATGGATAGAGCACTAGATTCCCAAGCAGACCTGCCCAGTCTCGAGCCCTGACCGCGGCAAATTCTGGCCAGTATATGAGGAGTTTCCAATAAGGATGAAACTGGTCTACTGGATGAATTGCGTTTTCTACACTAAACAATTCTTAGTTTATACGGACATATGTCAGCAGTTATATGCATCTGTTGCTTATATTATGATTGCAACCTTGATTATAGTAATTTTTTTCACCACCTGCGCAACTAATGCTAGTTTAATTATATTGGAGTGTACGCAAAGCTTGCAGTCCTAATTAAAAGAATTGCTATAACTACCCGCACATTCTTTGACTGTTTAATTGTATCAATCATATAAGTTTGGCGAAAGTTGCAAAATTATTATTTACATGACCGCTTGGAAATTGTGCA
Source organism: Eudiplozoon nipponicum (assembly GCA_029291075.1). Taxonomy (NCBI): domain Eukaryota; kingdom Metazoa; phylum Platyhelminthes; class Monogenea; order Mazocraeidea; family Diplozoidae; genus Eudiplozoon; species Eudiplozoon nipponicum. The sequence continues at coordinate 54,854 of JAQBSW010000156.1, read as the reverse complement.
ACCAATATGGCTAGTTGAGTATCATGAATGCCCGGCAAACAGGGAGATAAGCTGCATCTCTTGTGTGTCATAGAATATGTTTATTCGGATTTAATACAGGTCAGTAATATTTTTTTTGTGCTATAAAGATGATCATGGCAGGTAGAACACGTAAGTGTGCGCAGACAACTTTGATTTAGCTATTTTGTGCACCTGGTTAGACACATTTAATGCGCTTACAGCCAAAGTCCCCAAACTCAATATGAAGAGCTGCTATCACCTCCCAAGGAATCAATGGTCGCTTCTATTTCGAACTCATCCACATTTTGACCAAGCAGACAAACGGGTCACTCTCGTGATTGTGTAGAAATTTTGCAGCCGAAATATATGCCGGGCTACAGTCAGTTCGTTGCGACATCTCGAAATTTGTATAAATTTTGTTTTAATTTTTGTTTAATTCTCGGAAGTCATATTGATTTTGTATTTCGATTTGGACCATGCATAAATTAAACTCGTCAGGGCGTTGGATTGTTGGGCGAACGATCAACACGTGGGATGTGTGTACATGTTTATTCGGCAAACTTTATTTGCTAAACTGTTATTATATCATATGCAGTTGTTGATAACACATTTTGATAACCTTTACACGTGTGCCGAATTCTGGAAAGTGGTTCCGTTCGCTACCGCCCACGAATGATGCAGCCAAATTTTCTAGCAAAATAAAAGTAGTTATCTTACTTTATATTATGTACATGTTAATCCAATTAAAGAATACGTGTGTAGAATATATAATTGTTAAATCAGTACGACTTTAATTTTCAGATTCGATTTTTTTATAAATAATGTATTTTATAGTTAAGCTTTCGCCCCATCTTATCAACCGATTTACTGGAAAAATTGTACACAGTTTAATTTCCGTTCAATTTACATAATGGTCATACCCGCACACCAAGACTTAATCAAGAGGCGAAAACATGTTTAACTTGGGCTCATTTGCGCAAATAAATTTGAATTCAACCTTCTATTGCATCTGAACAATTGCGCATTGCGCGGGTGGTGCAAAACAATTATTAAAATCAAGTTTGCGAGCATGAAGTAAACACCAAGCTCATTGTATTTAACCAAACGTCGAAGAATCCAGAAAAACTACTGCCATTCAGGCAGGCACTGACGCGTTTAGACCTTCCATGATTATCATCAGAATACGACGGAAAACTGACTATCGAGGATAAAGCCGCATTGAATATATATGGAAATCAAATTTAGATATGCGGCTCTCAACTCTAGCAGTCTCGCATAAATTGTACGTGACTGGAAATGTCGGTTGCACGATTTCTATGCTGTCACTACCACTCGATGCAGTTTGATTCTCGCTAGCCACTTTGCCGTCGTAGTCTGATGATGTTCACGGAAGTTCGAAACGCGTCAGTGCGCGTGACTGGCGGTAGTTTTTCTGGATTCTTCGACGACTGGTTATATACAATGGGATTGGTGTTTACTTCATGCTTGCAAACTTGATTAAAAGAATTGTTAAAGTACCTATTTATATATGTAGTGATATTTGCAAAAAGTTAATGTTCGTGCAATGTATGCGAGACTGTTAGAGGTGAGAGCCGCATATCTAATTTTGCTTTCCATATATATATGCAATGCGGTTTGATCCTCGCTAGTCAATTTGCCGTTGTACTCTGATGATGATCACGGAAGTTCAAAACGCTTTAATACGTGAGCCTGACGGTATATTTGCTCTTTTGTTCGAAGACTGGCGAAATACAATGGGATTGGTCTTTACTTCCAGATTCCATGTGAAGATAGATACAAATTGCTTTTTTGATGGAAAATACACTGTGAAGTCTACATTTAAATTCAAATTCAATTATTGTAAGTCCGCCAGGGGGCATCACAGCATCTCGAGTTTTTCCAAAATTTCGTCCTCTGATGACGATGCTGTATGTTAAAAACGTAGTTTTGCTATGTTGTGCAGTTGTCTAGATAAAATATGATTGTTGTTTATGCGAATTAAAAAAGTTTAAGCAAGTGCATTTTGATCACCTCCCGCGAAATTTATGACTGCATATTTGTGCCTGCCTGAAAACTCCACTTTCGGTTTGTGAACTTTTCATAAAATTTAGAAATTTATAATTTACCAATATACATGCAATTAAAGTGGTTAATAAAATAAATCTGCTGTTACCTAAATAAAGCACGTGGTTTAATTGAATCTTTCTGAGGTCCTCAATTTAAACGTAATTTGGAAGGCGATACTATCACTATGTCATCTAAATTCTCCGTTATTTTTTTCAAAATTGAAGAAAGTAAACTGTTTTTATGGCAAATATCTTGCAATATTTAGCTTAATTGCAAAAAACTTCTGAAAATTTCCACCTTACGAGGCTGTTTTTACTAATACATTCATCCAACTTTAGTTTCGACAATATCCTCAATTTAGCACCAGCTTCTTTAAATTTACAACTGGTCGACCTAATAGTCTACTCTGCCATGCAAAATTTTTTTTTGCGTAAATTGATTATTATGAGGATTTGAAACACCATTTATTTAGATATCTATACAAAGTTTAGCTCATGCAGAAAGGTTTTACTTGTTCGTACTGAATAATAAGTTAATTAATTCGTTGACATAAGAAATAAAACTGTAAAGAAAATCGGAGTTCTTTGTATGTAAACGAATACTTTTGTTACCTAAGACATACAAAACCTAGCTTCGCTGTGCACAGAAGAATGTGTAATGAACATTTTTGTCAAATTGTGCGGAGAAAAATTTTCAAATACGTTCTAATTGAAAAGTAGGGCAAACCCGTATGGTATGTTGTATAGCATAACATTTACTAATTTAGCCTAAAGAGGGAAAGCGTTTCCGGACAAATTTGCAAAGTTTACCGGTTGCAATCAGCCCAAAAGAAAGGGTAACATCTAAGCCAACTATAAATTAACCAATTTTCGCAAAATTGAAGCAATACAAATTAAGTTTGCTAAAATTATTTTTCAGTGTTTGACCTTTGAGCGAATAATTAAAGCATTAATAGAAAGTAACTTCTGATACACAAAAATATCTGTACTTTTTCACTTCTTTGGACGAGTGGACATATCCCTTTTTATTCAAAAGAACCGTTTTATTAAACATGCTCACTACATGTTTACGCCTCTCAGTTTTCAACCACCTTATTTCTAATGCGTTTTTCCACTTTCCATTCATTAGAACATATTTTCGTGAGGGATTATGCGAACCTTATGTCATGCTGATAACTTTGACATGCTTACTCGTTTAATTTCGCATGAACAGAAAGTTTCAACCATTATCAAATTGTCCGTTTACTCAAACGAGGAATTTTTTTCATAATTATAATATTCAATAAATTATTTGCCATTCTATTGTAGGAAAATGTGAGTCACATTCAAAACGAAAATAAATAAATTTGTTATTGTATATTCCGATAGAAAAAATAATTATTTTGTTATATTTTACCCTATGGCGACTAATATTACATGTCGAATATACACATTTTTTACAAAATCACCGGAATTTGATCGAGGTATTATTTTGTGTTACATTAGTATATATATATATATTGCAATGAATTTCACCATTTTTTAAAAAAGTATGATGAATATAAATTATTAATAAATCTTATTTCTACCAGTATCTACAGCCATTATTCTGGATTGGATTATATTTTGGCTCATCCAATCCCAGCAGTACCAATTTCCTAACCAATCCCCTCCTAGCTAAGTTTGTCTTGGTTTTGCGTAATTAGGACTACTTCTTTTACGTATCGCCACGTGGTGCGTAATTGCTTTCATTGTGAATTTGTCCGCAATAAATGGGTGTGTTTATTTTACGCACCTTTGTCATTTGCCAAGGCCAGTTTGTTATGCTTCAGTTTACTTTAGTGTGCAGCAGGGTAACTCAGTGATTAGAGCACCAGGTTCCGAAGCAGACGTGTCCAGGTACGAGACCTGTCCGCGGCAAATTCTGGCCATTTTGTGATGTGTTACCAATAAGAAAAAAACCGGCCTACTAGATGAATTGCCATTTCTACACTAAACAATTCTTAGTTTATACTGACATATGTATGTTGAAAATGGGTCAGCTAATTATATCAAGTTTCGCATCCTTGATTGTAGTAAGTGTGTTCATGAAATGATCTCACATATGCCTTAAGTAGGATGTGCCTGAATATAGGTGTCGAATTTTTTTCTTCCTATCGCATTAACCACTTGCTTTATTTCACACTCCTATTATATCGCACAATGATTATAAATCAATTAGTAAGCAGGTGGATACAAAATAATGTTTTATTTCTCAACAGCATACAATTATCGTTTAGAATGCACAAAATTGCCAACATTACTAAGGTATTGTGACATAGGAAATAGAGAATCCATGTACCAGATGTATGTTGCATACACCGTATATCTTGTTACAAATATGAGAATGAAGGGCAGTTTAATGACACATTGACATTGTTGTAAAACCTTTTATAATTAGATCTCAGTTTGAAAGTATTACTAAAGTTGCCCAAAATGATCGCACGATTGTCATTTGTCAATTGCATAAAATATTTGTCCTATGTTAGGAATTATCGAAAAACATATTTTATACTGGCCTAAAGTGTTTTCGCTCTATTTGTTAAACTGATTTACTCGAGAAATGAAAGACAGTAATTAATTTAATTTAAATCGAAAACACGAAGTATACAAATATGTAAAAAAATCTCTTAATCCATAAATATGAGGTTTATAAGATGCAACTATACACGGCTATTCATGGGGCTTTGAATGCCTCATGCTAATATGCTTGCATGAATAAATTTTCGTAGTTTGCACAGATTAGAAAAGCATGCTCGCTTACCTACCATTTATTAATATTAAAAGGTGTTTTGTTTGTGTGTCACATTTGTCGATGAAAATCTATGATACGTCATAGATAATAGTACAACACAAATTTCAATTTACATACGCCCAGGCGTTATACTTTCCAACTAGCGTGATTTCCATCTTCAACTGCATCGAAGTAAAAGAATAGTTTTCTCGGTTACAAGTCCTATTTTAGATCGCTTTGGACACAGTTTGCAGTGAAATATTGACATTTACACTAGGTAAATTAAAAGTGATGATGGTGGATGTGATCAAAACTTAATCAGTTGAAAAATGTATGAATGCCGAAACCGGATGTAAACCAAAATGATTAGATAAGGTTTCCAACCAAAATTAAAATATGAGGTACACGAATCTATTTTCTCTTAATCCCCATGCACAGAAGTAGATTTTTAAAATATTTTTGGAGACGGAAGTTATTGATTGCTTTCGTAGGTTGATGGATTCTCAATTTTCCCTTTATTTTGAAATCCTTCATTAGCTGCTTGTCTGAAAATGACATTAAAACAAGATTTACCAAACTTTTCCGAATTTTCGGAACTTTATTTCCAGTCCCATCTTCGGTGTTGACACCGTACTGACAGGAAAAAACAACTGGTAGCAAATTCGGTATCCTCATTCAAGACAGATCTATTTATATTTATTTTAACTCCTAAAGTATTTTTTATTGCCTGCCCTAATATCCGGTCTTCATACCCATTCTCTTATACTCAAATGTATACACAAACTTATCCACGTCACCCTCCACCAACGTTAGTTTCAAACATGCAGCTGATGGAGGACTTCAAAATGAAGCGGCAAGTGAGAACCCATCAATTGCCCCGCACAGGAAAACGGCGGCGAGGAAACAAAAAAGACAGACATTTAAGACGGAAACTGTTTTGGAAGTTTAGAGCGTAGAAAGAGATTGAAATTCAATTTCAATTCTATTTGTACAACTTTTACACAAATTAAGTAAAAGCCTGGGTACAATTTCAGGCATTAATTAGTTTCTGAACAAATCTCGTGAGTAGCTGAGATGGTGAAATGCGCGTTTATAAAAAAATTCTTTGCGCTGATTGGTTTACCGAGGCGAATTTAACCAGGAATTCGATGAGCGCAATATGTTTTTTTCTGAACAAAACGCCATTTAATCTGAACACAAATAAGAGAATTCCAGGCTGACATTGCGCAAAGTATTGTAAACAGTTTCATCGATACATAACCATCTAAAGATAAATGTCATAACTAGTTTAAGTTAAAAAAAACTGGGCAGTTTCACGTCAAAGATTATCTGCCAAACTAGGGGTATATTTTAACAATCTATAAATTTACGTATTATGAAGTTAAACAGCACATATTTTCGGCACTGTGACAATAAGTCAACTAACATTTACGGCACAATCATTTATTGAACGCTACGCTTCAGAAAAACTAGGATGTATAACTAAAATATTAAAATTCAGATAAAAAAGGGCATCAAAAATTTACTGCTGATATTAAGTGGTATATATGCTGAAATGCTTAACTAAACAGCTTGCTCGATTAAATGTCACAAACCGCATTTAAGCGAAGTGAAATATATTTATAACACATTATCCAACTCAACTATTAAAATCAAGTTTGTGAGCTTGGTATTAGACGCCAATTCAATTTTATTTAACCAGTCTTGGAACGTCATAGAAAAACCACCGTAAATCATACGTAATGACGCGTGTCGACCTTCCATGGTCATCATCAGAGTACGACGACAAACTGACTAGCGAAGATCAATATATATATATATATATAGAGAGAGAGAGAGATGCGGCTCTCACCTGTGAAAGTCTCGCATACATTCTACTTGACTGGAAATGTCGGCTGCACAATTTCTATGCAGTCACATATATACACAGCATACCATTATAATCATTAACGATTACACACTTCATTTTATTGATTAATGAAATAATAAAATGTAGAATACTGTTGAATTAGAATAACATCCACCATCACACTTCATCTACCTAGGGTGAAAAATAAGATTTATCTGCAGTCTGCATCTAATGTTGTCTTTAATTGGAATTGTTCGTGTGGACAATCATACGTGGGTGGATGCGGGTGAAGATTGAATTCGCGCTTATCAGTGCGCAAAACAACCAGGTTGGTGCAAAATTAGATTTCACGTACGTCTATGTCCTGCAAAAATATTGTGACATGTCAAGAAAACCATTTTTAATTTTAACAAAATCAAGGCCTTTACTTATGTTTCCCTATTTGGCAGCGATTTCAACAGATCGATATCGTTCAGAATTTTGCAAGAAAAAAACAATTTATCTGTTCATTGTTACAACCTCGGAGATTTGCAAGTACCATAAGAAACTACGCTCAGATTTGCATCCTATTTTTAAAAATTTTCGTTCAATATTTGCATTTTTAAGCAACTTTTTTATGAGGACTGATTTCCTATCTAAAATATCTAAAAATGATAACCATGTTATACATTTTGCGAACACTTTACGGCTAAGTTTTGACTAGTAGCGTTATATTGTAAATCGATAAGCTTTACAAAGTGGCTCTGTTGTAAAGTCTCTTTATCTTTTCGTTCAGCCATTTACCTCGGTATTATTACTGTAAATTGAGAAATGATGTATTAAAGGCTGAATTTATTCCAATTTACTGCCTTGATGGTTTTTGAAATAGAATCGGTCTTTGGCTGTGATTATTAAATATTCAACTAAATCAATCCGCACTTCCGTTTAAAATATAATTTGACAATGGCAAATGCGAAGTTACTGTCCATTCGTTTTAATTTCTAGTTTCACTGGTTTCCGAAATAAGCCAACCATTCTCGTGTAAAATTTATTTCATAATTACCCTGTTTATTTCGCCATTAGCGTTTAGTTTTGTCAATATTTTCACATTTAAATGCATGGTTATAACTCCCATGACAAGAATCAGGCAGTTGGTTATAACATCTTGGAAAATTAATAAGCTGTTTTTTAAATGGTTTATTCTGGCGCGAAAAAAAATCACTTGATTTGTAATAAATATATTTGATGAATTGCGAAATTTTGGACGCGTATCCGTAGAGCTCGATTATTCATTATAGTTCGTGAATTGTTTCATCATAACAAATCACGGATGCCAAAAGAAGGTATGGGATTATTAAGTATCTAACTGGAAATCTTGAAAGGCTGAGTTTAAATGATTTTGCAATTGGTTTCCATGGCCCACATATCTGGAGAGTCTTAAACACAAAAGTTTTTGTAAATGTTACATTACTCATAATTAAATGCACCAGAAATAAAATACAAGTGCTAATGGTTTTATTTAAATATTCATGGATTGCGCGTGTAGTTATAAAAAATTTTTAAATCAGAGTTGGAACCTGGGATAAACACCAATCCCAATATCTATATATGTGGCAATGTTTATCGGTTATACGTATATAAATCTTTAGAAAACTGTTCACAACAAAACCGGCGGGAATCGAGACATATGCCATTGGCGCTGTTCAAACATGTTGTCGTGATCGGCCAAGCATTATATGCGATCAAAACTGACGCCAACTGAGTTTTGCATTGTTAGGCTTCCGCTCACGTCCCGCGAAAAATTAAGTAGTAATTTCTGCAATCTATTGATTGGTTTTCTCGGTATTCCTTTTCAACATGCTTTTATCAGTCAAAATTTTAACATATCATTCAACTGATTGTTTTCCACTTTCGTTATTTTATTTGAACTAAACACAGGTTTAAAGTGAAACATTATACTTGATAAATTTAAATATGCATTAATTTATATATGCATATATTCCATAATTATAGCAGAAGATTTTTACAATCTCAGTCTATTTATTTTAATTAGATATAATTTAATCTAGTTTGTTGTCTTCACACAGATCGCGAAGAAATATTTTTAAATATGTTTATTTTCTCATAGCAGAACTTGTGCTTATTTAGAAGCAAAGTAGCTCGTTTATCATTGAAAAAAAGAATTAAAAACCCCATGGGTGCGTAACATTTATTTCCGGTTTTCAATTTTGGTTTATGTGAAAAACCCTCACTTCCCACAAATAATATGCAAAATATGTAATATGTTTAATATTAAAATGCGTGTGTTGACAAGCATAAAAAAGAAACATAAAGCACCTCATTACTACATCTTTAGATTATTATTATGACTTGAAGCCTATGTGCATGTGGTCTGCACCTATATCCGTAATTTTTATCTTAAAACATAATTTCTGATTGCTTCAGGCGTGTTTACGATCTAAGGAAGTAAAACTACTAATTATTATAAATCTAGTAAATGCTCCGCAAGTTATTTTAACATTTACAAGTGAACATTACTATTAAAAAGGTATTAATTAGTGAGGTATAGTTTAAAATATTTTTTTAAAACAAGTCATAGTGCATTAGCTTATTGAAGCATTCGTTATCGTAACTAATACACGTCAAATGTTAAAATGATTATATTTACATTTGAATCTAAATTGAGCATTTAATAAACGAAATATTTGGCTTATTTATAAAACCTTAAAAAAAACTTATACTCACATCATAGGCCGGTTTATAAAAGTCAGTCGTATTATTAAAATAGGTCAATCGAAATTAGGTTTCGGTAATAAATAATTATTGTTGTCTAAAGCAAGTCTATACTAGTATCGTTTAAACAAATACCAAATTTCGGTTTTTATTTCAATAAACTGATTATATATCTCAAATCTTACCGAAAGAGTATTGGTGGATATATCGTTTAATTAAGCATCGTTTATGAAATAAATTGCTGAGTAGACCAATTTATGACGATAGCGTTGTCAGAAAAAAACATCGAAGTTATCCAATCTAGAAATGGGGACAGATTAGTAGTATTTTCATAAAACGACGCCAACAATTAAGCAATTAAAACGTATGCTTGAAATGGAAACTATGTTACCTACATCGCTCATAGTTAAAAAACCTCACTCACTAAATTATTTGGATAAAATAACTAGTTTTGTAGAAAATTCAGCAAATCTTCATTACCATAATCATTATTTACAAAAATAGATTAGTAAAAGGCCATAGTAGAATGTAAATAAATTTAACTCCAAAAACAGAGCTAAATTATTATAAGGTTTTAGCAACTAAAGAATGTTTAAGAAATGCGACTAGCAAAATGGAATCTAAAAAAATGAAGCTGTAAATTTGCAGCGTGAAGCAAGCCAACACGATAACATATTGATGCCCAAGAAGAAAGACTAAAAATTCATAGAATAAGTTAGCATTTTGTGAGCTGAGAACAAAGTAATACTACCCTCAAAACCAGGGGTGGTACTGTAATGCCACATCCACCTCCGTCGTTAGTCATGTATGAAATTAGTTGCAATTTAATTGGTCGCGAGCACGATGTGGCCACTGGCAAGGCCTATGGCTTGGCCTCATGCAGACCGATCTACAAACGCCGATTAGCTAGAGAACAACACCCTATTCTTATCGGTTCCGCGGAAATATGCAATTAAATCCTCATCGGGTAAAAGTGGAAGACAACTTGGACATCATTGTCTAAAATTGTTGGTGATAATAATTCTTTAAACCGAATTTTCCAGTTTGACATATACCCTAACCACATATTATATAAAACCGGTTTCACAACATAGAAAAACTATCGTCAGTCACAATTTCTGACGCGTTTTTAATGTCCCTGAGAATGCCATCGTGCTCTGATCATTAAGCTTGTCTCAAGGTAATTTTAGAAGTTGCGCAACTTGATGATAGCTTTCTGTTTAATTGTCAGTGAACATTTTTTTAATATTTCAATATTTGTTTCCTCTCAGGTCAATGCGAAAATGAGCCAGTATTTGTGCAACTAACCATCGAGAACCGGGCAGCTCATATTGGAAAAGAATAGTTTTAAGCCTTAAATTTTCCCTACCTGAGAATATTGCATAGTTTAAACAAATTATTAAGAAACTCCATCCATAGGTGTTTTATTATTAAAGCAAAAATCATCAAAAACGTATTCACCGATTTAATAAGTCTGCAGATTTTGCAGATAATGTCCATCTGACAATTGATTGTGTCTGATAATTGAATATAGCAAAAAGTTACTGTCCTCATTCTGTGGCAAACATAAATTCGATTACAGAAAAGCACTGATATTTATTATTAATATGTTAATTTAAGCGCATTTATTTTCCATAAAAATAAGTCAATGTTGCTTGCTTTCTCCAGAAATAATTCGCTCAATGTTTAATCGTATTTCAGGCAATAATAATCGTGCATTTTCCGCAAACCTACAACAAACAGTCGTAGCATTCTAGGCATATCGTATGGCCGGCAGATAAAACGATTTGCACAAAACTAGGTAGAGCCAAATACAAAGGGCAGTTGCATTAGAATAAAGACATGCACTGTTTTTCTGCTTTGCTTTAAGCAGTACATGTTCAACATAGTGGACCTGATTTAAACAATGCAAAATTGATTGGAAATCGAATTATTTTGGGGAAAATTTGGCCTACTTATTGAAAAGCATTCTGGCTGCGGATCTCGAGAACTAGTAAAAACTAAAGATTTCTGATTATTTTCACTATTGATAGCATGAACAGTATTTTACATCTAATACGGGGTATATATATATATATATATATATATATATATATATATATATATATATATGCGGAATTGAAGTCTAATAGCAGGATTTTTATTATATGTATATTGTCATTATAAAATTAATATTGCATTAGATGACAAAGGCACTCGGTCTAGTAGACCGGATTCGTCCTTAATGGAACCTCCGAAGCATGTTTAGCTGTGTTTACATCCCGTGCGCAGCGAAGTTCTAGACATTTCTTGAATAGTTCCCGAGAAGAACGAAACCGTACTACTGGATGAATTGCCTTTATAAGCTGCTGCAGTATGGAATTTATTCTGACATATATATATATATATATATATATATATATATATATATATATATATATATATAAATGATATTAAATTTTACACTGGGAAAATTTTCCTGTGATTCCATTTAACCGCCGTGAAATTATTGATGCCGATACGTTGCTTCTAAATGGTTAGTTTGGGAAAACCTGCTTGACGACATCCTCTCTAGTGCGCATCTGACGAGGTATGATGTTGACATCAATGAACCACTCTGGGTGGTTTTTCCTTAGCAAACATTTTCTCAGGCAGCCCAGTTCTTCTTCGACCTTGTGTTCGGAGGAGATCTCCCAGGTTCTGCCTGCTAGGTTGTTAAATAAGTTTCTAATCTGAGATTTTTGCACATTCCTGTTGTAATAAATGTATTCCTCGGTAAAAGGGGATTTTCTATGTATGACTAGTGTCAAATCACCATTTTCTTCTTGAGTGAGTTGGATATCCAAGAAAAGAAATCTATTGTCTTTCTCTACCTCCAGACTGAATTTGATTTTTGGATTTAGATCTAATGTTCTTCCTAACAACGCACAATCTGTCATTATATAACAGTGGTATTCAATTACACAATTATATAATTAAATGTATATTATTTGGGCAGGTGTTTAAATCAAAGCTGCTACCTAGACGTAAACACCTGTCGCATTATATACATACATTTGTCAGTTTCAATTAGGCATTATATTATGAAGAAAAACAATTCCTTCCAGAATTTGACACGATCAGGGCTTGAAATCTGGCACGTCTTTTTGTGAATGGAATGTCATTTTTCCGGGTAGTGTTTTGTCTTTCCAATAACGACAGATTGGGTGTAGTTAGTTGGAACTCTAGTTCTAAAGGGATGCCATATACGCTTACCAAGAAATATTAGTTGGTATATAACTGAAAATTATGTTTAGTATGCGGCAGGATAGCTCAGTGTTTAAAGCAAAGGATTCCGAAAAAGATCTACCCAGGTTCGACCCATGTCCCTGGCAAATTCAGGATGGTATGAGATGAGATACCAATAAGAAACAAACAGTCCACTGGACTAATTGCCTTTTCTACATTATACAATGCTTAGTTTATACTGAAATATTTATGTACATAATGGGGCAGGATTTCATATCAAGATCGTAACCTTTATTTCAATAAGCTTACTTTTATTGTCTTTTATTGCTATATTCGTTGTCTTACACAAATCCTTCCTTCATCTTATCTGACATCGTTTGACAAGATTCCTGCATTTTGTGTAATCTGTATTAATTTAAAAATCTTACTTCGAGACATATTTGCATGCAGGCATTTATTTTTACTTAATACATGTCTATGGATTATTGATAGGTATTTTCAGTAAATTATGAATTTTCTAAAAGTTTTTATTTCTTCCTACAGCTAGTTAAGATAATTTATTGTAAAACATATTGTCAACCGTCTTAGGTATTCATTTCTGTAAATATTTTGTAGCCTATATGCCAAACTAATGACAATGTTTAAATCAAGTTTGCGAGCTTGAAGCAAACACCAATCCATTTGTCTTTAACCGGTCGTCAAACAACATGGCAAAACTACCGTAAGCCACACGTTGTTCGACAACTGGTTAATTACAATGGGGTTGGTGTTTACTTGAAGCTTGCAAACTTGATTTAAAGAATTGTTGCCACCACTCGAGCAATCACTGATTGTTTAATGACAGTGTTTTGTTATTCAAATAAACTGTTAAGTTATTTCTCACAGCTCTATTTTAGGTGATACAGCATACCTCGTCTATTATATATGTGTGGAGACGAGTACGTGCGTACACAACCATTTTTCGTTCAAGGGTAAAAATACTGTCTATTAGGAGGTGAACTTTGGTTAAATTATTAATTCGTTGCTGCCGGTAGTCGATAAATTTGCAAATATGTTATAAGTATTGCTCATGTAATAAATTTTATCAGATACAAGAAACGCTTCTTTCTAATTTCCCTGGCAATAACTTCAAATGAACATTTTTAATATAAAAATGAAAAGGCAAAACAAGATAGAAATATGGAAACATGGGAAGTGTGTGAAAAAGGAAATCAATCAATTGCGTGCGTCACATCCAGTTCAAGCTCAAAAAGGTGACGCACACAGTTAATTGGCTTCCTTTTTTCACACTCTCTCCAGGTTTAAATATTTCTATCTTGTTTTGCCTTTCAGTTTATATATGAAATGATGTTCCTTTGTAGTTATTGAGAAGAAAATGAGAAAGAAGCGTTTCCTGTAACTGATAAAATTATATATACATTGCTGCAGGGAGTAGATAACTTTGCAAATATGTTTTAAGTATTACTCATCTAATAACAACCTGATTGAAATACGAATAGGATGATATGTCAGTGTGGAACAAACTAGTCGTATACACTCGTATTAGAAAACTAGGTCAACTGAAATAGAAATAGCTGCAGATACTGATTTCGATTGTCATAAAGTGTATATTTTTCAAATTTTATTCAGACATGCCGATGGTGTACACACTACCCAACATTGAAGTCGTCGAAGGACAGACATTGATGATTACCTGCAATGTATACGCAAATCCACCCGTCGTTGATCTTTACTGGAGCCGGGCTAACGAAACGCTAGAACGAATAACGTCAGGAGATGATCTGATTTACCCACATCTGGATATCCTGGCACAAACTGGATCATCAAATTCTTACAAAACGTAAGTCAACTTTTGCGAGGTGAATGTTTACTCTGGAATTAATTAACCACTAAGAGCATTTTTATAACTTCGAATCCCTCGGTAACAAATTATGAAATCCTTAATTAGGTTATTTGACAAAGAACAAGTAAAATGATTAATCTTGCGCACGTAAGGGGTAATTTAACATTAATTCACAGTAGGTTCACATAGATGGGTGTATACTTGTATTTATTTTAGTCTGACGTAATACACAAATGCACACGCGACGCGTGCCTCACGAGTAAAACGTCAGTAGTTTGAAAATATTCGCGCGTCGTAGCAATAAGTGAAACGGTGCAAATTAAATTTTACACGTGCTTGATTAGTTTGACTAAATTTTGGTTGTAAACTGACGAAGGTATACGAAAATGGGCACAAAAAATTTCTGGTAAAACGAGATAGTTATGATGCGCATTTTGAATGTTTAGCTAGTGCTCTTTGCTGTTCATGTCAACGTTAAGACATTGAAAGTCAACTAACATTCTATTGTATTATTTATAGAAGATTAATTATTATTAATATGCCAATGAAATATTCATGGCTAAGTTCAATTATGAACACATCTGTATATTCGTATATTCATTTCTCAACAACAGAATACATAAATTATTATAATTCAAACTCAAACTAGGCTGCTTTCTAGAAAAGTGCATAGCAGGAAATTGACTGTAGTTGCGTATTGCAGAAGCATTTAATTGCAATATGTATACTCGGGAGTTAAATAACAAATTTCGACACAGATTGACTGGAAGCTAACTAATTTTTCTGCGGGTGTTTTGTGTGTGCTATTGGTTATTTTATAATGTAGAAATTTAATAATTTTTTTCACTTTACCCTTTCCTATTTTACTATATGAAGCAAAAGATACTGCATACGACTTGTGGTCTGGCAAAACCACAATTCCGTTATCTTGAGCAATGTCGTAGAAAAATGCATCTTAATAATATAACGCTTTATTGTTTACAACTAATAGAATATAAATCACAGTTGAAATATTTTTGATAAATAATAGATACAATTAAAGTTTTCTAGGAGAAAAGCATTATGTACAAGTGGTTTTGTTACAGGACGAATTTAAATTATTTTGATAATTGTAAGCTTATATAAAACAGGTTAAAATAGTTTGTAAAAATATAAATAACGTAATAAATATAATGATAATAATAATAATAATATAATAATAATAATAATAATAATAATAATAATAATAATAATAATAATAATAATAATAATACTAAGGATAAATCAATTTCAATAGCGCGGATATCTTGCCAATTTCGGCAAAGACAATAAATAAATCACATTAACGCATACGTTCTTGTCTGCTCGCTCCTCGTCAGTGGAAGCCGGCATTAAAACTCAAGCCCACTGCATATTTATTCCAAAAGGTGAGGTACACGCTTCAATAGTAGAAAAAACGTCGAATATATTCATGAGCATTGTGGCCTAAAAGCATACTATTTTTTTCTAATATCCTCCTTCGCGACCTATTATTTAGACTAAATATTGTCTAAAATGGAAAAATATACTCTTCTGGACATGTAACTTTCTGAAAATGTCTCATAATTAGGCCTTCATCAACAGATGATTTCATATTATATTTTTATGCTAATAAAATAATACTAGACATACAAACATTCTGCACTTTTGGCCAGGTGTAACTTGCATAATTGCTCTCAGGATTAATGAATAACAGGCATTTAGGAAAGCGGTTACTCCAGAAAAGACTACACTCGCCACTACCTACTTCAAGTCATATAATACTCATTTTTGTTAAACTTTACCATAAATTGAAATCCATAGTGTTTGTTCTATATATGTTTTTGGTACCATCATGCTGGTATGGGATAATGCCACAATAGCCACAGAGTTGGTGCCCTTTACAGACTTTGTATATATATTATGTACGGAGAGTTTGCGTTGAAGTCGCATTGTCAAAGAGTTTATATGAAGTTAGCTCCACTATTGCAGGTTTATGCATTCGTATATGAGATTGTACCTTTCAATTTTCCCACGTTCATCACCCAAAAATATAGTGGATATAGGGTGTAATACCGGCTCCTACTGATGTGTCGCAATTAAGCACGAAACGAATGTGCACGAAGTTATACTTTCCGTTCATGCTGTCTTTGGTTTATCCTTCTGGTCATATTTGAACTAATTTGTTACTAGGTGTGCAACACCTAATACATAATTGCATATATATTAGCTCTCCGCCACAAACAGTATCTAAATGTTATCTATTTAATTAAATGATGTCATTATTACCACGAAATGTGATAACTGATATCGATCAAGGCCAGAGTGTATGGATTTACTGGAGTAACATGTTTTCAGATATATTTGTAATATTCAATTTTGGTTAGCTATAGCATCCATTGAAATGCATCGTGTTGGTATCATTTACCGACTCGGAAACCATAGTGCTAGTACCATGTACATTATGGGAAATATTATCGGGTACCGTCACAATAGCTATAGTGTTTGTATCCTTTACAGTCTCAGTGTATATATATTATATAGTGTGAGTTAGCGTTGAAGTCGCATTTTCGAGACTTTATATGATGTGATCTTCACTAGTGCAGGTTTACACAGTCGTCTAGGAGATTGTAGCGTCATATTTTCCCACATTCCTCACCCAATTGTGTAGTCGGTTTAGGGCTTAATACGGGCTCCTACTGATAAGTTGCCCTAGATTAAACTTTCTATTCATGCTGACTTTTGTTTGTTCTTCTGATCTAAGTTTAAGTTTATTTGTTAGTAGATGCGCACCACCTAATGCACACTTACTTCACGACTTGTTCGTTAGTCCAAATATTGTCGTAAAAAGGAAACATATATTCTTCTGAACATTTTAACTTCGAAAAAAGCCCTCATTGACAGAAGATTGCGCATTATCGTTTTAAGCATAATACAATATATTTAGACATGCAAACATTCCACATTATTGATTTCGCCTACCTTGCATAATTTCGATTACAGATAATGAATAACAAAAATTGAGGAAAGCGGCTACTCCAGAAAACCCGACTACACACGCCAAAATCGACTTCGATGCATTTAAATTATAATTTTTACTCGCCGTACAGCAAATTGTTTAAAATGGCACCAGATTGATATATAAAATTCAATATGAACTAAATATTAAATCTCTACGCATATATTTTATTGCTTACTATGAGACGTCGCTACGCCCTATAGTTACGATAGATTTGTGGAAGAAATTTGGAACAGTTCAGCGAATCAATCTCTCTTACGAGTGCGTGTCCATGTAATAATGCAGTTTATTTCATGTAAAGCTTTCGGCAATGCGACTCCAAAGTGAGCTCGCCATAAATAATAAATTGTAAGCTTATATTTTACCAACACCATGAACAATGTATGCGAAACTGCTAGAGGTGAGAGCCGCATATCTAAATTTGATTTCCATATATATTCAATGCGGTTTGATCCTCGATAGTCAGTTTGCCGTCGTAATCTGATGATGGTCAGGGAAGGTGGAAACGCGTCAGTGCGTTGCGGCTGGCGGTAGTTTTGTTATGTTGTTCGACGACTGGTTAAAAACAATAGGATTTGTGTTTACTTCAAGCTCGCAAACATGATTTAAAGAATTGTTACCACCACCCGCGCAATCAATTATTGTTTTATTGTATTACCATGAACAACAATTGCAACTAAACAATTATCGATTGCGCGGGTGGTGTTAACAATTGTTTAAATCAGGTTTGCGAGCTGGAAGTAAACACCAATCCCATTATACTTATCTAGGTGTCGAACAACCTAGCAAAACTACTGTCAGTCACATGTACTGACGTCTTTCGATTTCCAAGATCATCATCATATTAGTACGACGGCAAACTGGCTAGCGAGGAGCAAACGGCAATGCGAATGCATGGAAAGGAAAATTAGATGTGCGGCTTTCATCTCAAGTAGTCTCGCATACACTGTACCTGACTGTAAATTTCGGCTTCAGAATTTCTATGCAGCCACGATCATTAACTTTTTGCAGCTTTTGCCACATATAAATGTAATGCAAAGAAAAACAAACATTGATTGTGCGGGTGGTGTTAACTATAATTTAAATCAAGTTTGCGAGCTTGAAGTAAACACCAATCCCATTGGCTTTATCCAGTCGTCAAGCAACATAGCAAAAGTACCGCCAGTCGCACGTTCTAGCGCGTTTCCACCTTCAATGAACATCAATCATAGCAACTATTTTGAAAAGTTACTCATCGACAAAAACAACATTTTTTCCAGCTGCTTTCAAAACCGTTTCGTATTGATTGCGACACGACTCCATAAATCATTCAAAATGCTCCTATTCTTTGTTGTATCGAGCTAATAATTTTTCTTTACTACAAAAAACGTGCAATATCTACACTGAAGCTAATTTATTTTATACCAGAAGGGTATGCTAAAGCTTCTATAAGTCATCGCTACCATCCAAATTTCATGTGCGTTAATTGCTCACACGCTACCCATAAGTAAGACGAAGCTATTCGTGTCAAGCCCAGTATAATACAGCGTACTGATAACGCAAAACCAATATAGTTGCGATTATCTATTCTTATTTATATTAATCAAACGTCGGGCTTTATTTCTATGCTTTCATAAATAACTCAACTTTCTGTTAGCTAGTTATACTTTGTTTAACGATTCTAAGAGTTGTCAGTAAATTTTCCTTTATCTCATTTTTTTTCCTAGAACGTCTGTTATACTGACGTCTAACAAAGAGCATTCTTGACATTTTTGGTTTTAGATTGCGTCTAGAAATGCAGTCAGTGATGCGTCAAGACGGCGGAGAATACACATGTCACGCTAGCAACCATCTCACGCCATCTGGGAAACCTGAAATCACTGGACGGGGTCACAGTTCAACCTGGCTGACTGTATTGTGTATGTTCTATATTTATTGATTTCCTGTAATGAAGTGTCCTACCTTATTAGTGAATGGCTCCGAGAAATAACATTATTAACTTGTACAAAATTCACACAAATGTGCTAGCACAAACTGCTCTGGATGGATAACGTGGATGACCATATTGAAAGTCATATACTATGACAAAATAGGAAAATCCTGCTGTCTCAAATTAAACTTTCGTTTGTTATTGCTTAATAAAAATTTATCCATGAATAATTTTTTGTGCATTTAAAGGAGCATATATATAGGTTTTGAACTAAATTTTAATGCTAGGATTTGATTAAAAATATAGTGATATTATAAACCACACACTGCAACATACAGGCTTTGCAATTCAAACCAACGAAAAGATTCGTCGATATCGCAAACCCATCGGTAATATTATATAAATATATATATATATATATATTAATATATATATATATATTAATATATATATATATATATATATATATATATATATTTATATATATATATATATATATAGATATATATATATATATATATAATATGTCACTTTTGCAGCATGTCTAATTCTTTATAAGACACAGTAAAAATACTAATATTTTTTTACACGATAAATTGTATATTAAGGAAAATTTTATTATGCAAGGTTCGTTAACTTGGTAGAACAATTCATAATACAGCTTTTACTTCTAAGCGTCAAAGTATGTTAAACATCATGAACGTGACAAATTTTACGATTCTTGCACCCAATCGAATTAGTTACCAACTAAAGAGTGAAGTATTGAAACAGACAAAATCAGTTACTATTAGCCAATGTTGCGAACTTGATATAAACTCCTGACACATTATGTACAAGCATATATGAATTTTGCCATCTTGATTAAAAGTAATTGTTATCTTCGCCTGCGCAACCAATGTTTGCTTAAACACGAACAAATTTTCTTGAAAATGACCTATTTTAAGAAAGTGAAGAATACTCATAAATTAGCATAACGAACATCAATGGGCATAAAACTTAAACTAAAAATAGTTTTTTGTCCATCAAGAAATAAAAATGGCTCTAAATTTGACCGAGCTATATATATATATATATATATATATATATATATATATATATATATAATATATATACATATATATATATATATAAGCACAGAACAACGATGCAAAAGGTGGCCTGAATTGCGAAAAAGGAGTGGTTTAAATTGTGCAAAAGGAGAGGTCTAAATTGCACATAAATAATGGTTTAAATTGCGCAAATCCAAGAATGACATAACGAAGAGGGGATTGGTTACGACAAATATACAGTGGGATTGGATGAACGAATATTCTAACGAATCCAGAACATTGGCTGAAGATACTGGTAGAAATAAGATTTTTAATAAACGTTATTCCATGGAGTACGTTGTTTTGTTTATATATATATATATATATGTATATATATATATAAATATATATATATTCTTATATATATATATACTTATATATTTAATAAGAAAATTACCACACAGATTCCGTAGATTAAAGATAAATTTGTTTTCAATTTTAGTTTGATCTTGGCAAAATATTTCGATTATGTTCAACTGCACAAAATCTTGATTTTACGTTGACGTATTTCAAGTAAATGAATTAGTATTTCTATATTTTATGTTGTGTAGTAATACATTTTATGCAGTTGTCTATTAGGTATTACGTACCTATTAACAATATAATACGAATTTTACCAGAATGATATAACAAATCCAGTATGAACGAAATGTGAAATCTCATGTGCTGATTATAGGGAAAGCAAATGCGATGTGGGGTGTTTAAATTAATTTGATAATCCAAACATCTCAAAGTAAGACAAATCAAACAAACGAATGATTTAACAATAATTGATTGCGCGGGTGGTGGTAACAATTCTTTAAATCAAGTTTGCGAGCTTGAAGTAAACACCAATCCCATTGTATTTAACCAGTCATCGAACAACATAACAAAACTACCGCCAGCCGCAACGCACTGACGCGTTTCGACCTTCCATGATCATCATCAGAGTACGACGGCAAACTGACTATCGAGGATCAAACCGCATTGAATATATATGGAAATCAAATTTAGATATGCGGCTCTCACCTCTAGCAGTCTTGCATACAATGGGATTGGTGTTTACTTCAAGCTCGAAAACTTGATTTAAAGCAAAGGAATGATTTTCCATGATTAAGTAACCTGATCTATGCCTGTTCAAAACAGTTTATAAGCTTCAATATTATAAAAAACAGTAACTTGAAGCAAATTCTCAGCGTGACACCGTTTGGTTATCGGATGCGCAAAACCAATGATCACTAAATGTTTTGTTAATAAATTGGGTGCGTGTTGTAACCCAACACAAAATTCCTTAAGACTCGAACCTGTAACCGCAGGAGAATGCGGAAGCGTACAGACCAGCATAGACTAAGACGTCAAATTAATTATAAGTGTAGCAATATTAAGCCTTTGGCGAAACACTAATCAAATTAACGGTCTGGATTTGAGTCGGATCAAAGTCTAAAATTGTAATAGACAACATGCTGAATATTTTTAATGTACCAAGTGTTATGCGAGTATGTATCAATATGTAGTAATCCACTGTTGCACAACCAAGAGCAGCTGTGAAAAAAGATCGGTATGAAGCGTTGAGGAATTAATGAATAGAACTCCACGCCTTGATGAAGCAATTTAGTCAAAATATTAGCAACCTAACATTAAATAGTATATTTCACATTCGAAGTTATTTGCGAGTGGTCGCACTATTTCAAAAGAAGCGAATTCCGTGTTAATTCAGTAAAACGTGGTGGTATTGTGAGGGATTTTAGTCATATGAGCATATATTCTTATGCAATTATATCTGGGTGTTGATTAACATCGCATTGTGCTTACGATTAGTTTTTTGAAAACCACTCACTCTCTCCACCTTTCTCTCTTTCATTTTTGAAATAAGCGTCGCTATGACATTCACTCTCTTTCCATCCAGGTAACTTGCTGCTCCATATTTGAACTAATTTGTTACTGCGTGCACGATACCTCATACACCATTTTGTACATTACAGTTCCCGGCTTAAAATAAAATACAGTATTTAACAGTCAAGGTTTTTGTCTTATCAGTTTTGAATTTTAATTACCGTGACACAGTAACCGCACAGTTATAACTATCTCTCACTCCTACAACATTCTGCACACGAGGTGAGATTATTTATACCAGGAATTTGAGATAGCTGAAATTATACTGAGGTAAGGATTGATCTGCTAATCACATATATATATATATATATATATATATATATATATATATATATATATATATATTCATATATATATATATATATATATATATATATATATATATATATATATATTCATATATATATGTAACAAATATCATATTCAGTAAGTCCAAATTTCATTTCGAATCAAAGAAATTATTTAATTATCGTGGAGTAGTGCATAATATCTGCCGACAAACTTTCCAACGCAGCATGTCGGCTGACCAACTTTGCTCAACTCTCGGAATGCTAAATTAATATCATTATGGCTTAAATTAATAAAATAACTCGCAATGATTTTCTAGATTTTTTAATCCTAATGAAGTGATTCATTTTAATTAGTTCAAATTGACTTTTGTACATTGTGGGTAAAAGCAAGCAGTGTTTTCCTTATATTCAATGTTTGTTAACTTCATTAATTTCCATAATGTAGGTAGTTTTAAAGGTAAATATTTTCTAAAAATATTTATTTATATTTCTCTCTCCATTGTAGTTATAGTTATGATTAATTTAATTGTAAATTAAACATAATATTTTTATTGCGGTGACACGTGAAATAATTCTGGATCTGAATAAACTGCGTCTCTTGGACAAATGAATGTCGCATAGTTAATAATTGCTGTAACACAATAACAAATAGCCGTTTGCACTAAACTACAGGTCTGGTAAAAAAACCAGCGAATTTGGTCTATTTCATACCTAAAACTTGAATTTGACTAATCTTTACAAATATCGCACATGTAATTCTTAATATTTCATATGTTGTATTTGAATATAAAGATACAGCACCAATAATGTGACCATAGAGAATATATTGCAGACGACATTTTAATAAAATGCCTATTTAGGACTTTAGAAATTTTAAAACTCTTTCTTTAACTCGTTTATGCATTATTTCTGCATATATGCTTACAACTGGAGACGACATTTTAATAAAATGCCTATTTAGGACTTTAGAAATTTTAAAACTCTTTCTTTAACTCGTTTATGCATTATTTCTGCATATATGCTTACAACTGGAGAACATATTCTGTATGAAACTGTAGATGATACTTTAAATATCCCATTGAATATATGGGGGTTATTATATGTGACTAATTTTAATTTCGCGACCAAAAAACTTAATCTTATTAGTAGATATGTAGAAAATATTAGCATAGATTTTTCAAATGGGACAATATTTATTTTATTAGAATTAATGATAACCACAGTAACAGTTTACTATTATTATTGTTACTAACACTAAACATAATAGCATTTAAGGCAGTAGTATTAGCCAAATAACTAATACCAGTTTCAATATTTGTTTTGTTATTAGTGGATATTTAGTCATAGCACTAGTAGTACTTTTACTAGTAAAGTTTGAAGTATTACCAGATATAATACTGGGAGCTTTCTGTAGTAGCAGAAATTTGAGCAAATTTCATATTAGCTCATTCATCAGTTTTATTGTTAGTTGCAGTAATGGTAGTAGTATCTATAACAAAATCTCTGTATATTAACATTTTACACCTATTTATTGACTTCGCCTACGTATTGGCTTAATATACAACATCGAGTGGTAAGCTTGACTTGATAGAGAATGGTTAAGAATCTTTAAAAAATGTTAAAATATTTTACAATGCTAATCTAAAAACCTCGATACTCCAATTTAAAATTTGTAGTTTAAAATCTGCAACACAAGGAGCTAGTAATATTTATGCGCGTTTAAACTGAATATTTTTGCACTTGGAGAAACTTTTATCTGATTAAACAGAATATGAATTGCGTTAACCATTGACTGTTGTGAATTAGCTAGCATGTTGTTAAAGTGCAGTTAAATTCTGTGCTATAAAGAATTAGTTTTACGAATCACATTTTTAATTGAAAACAAGTGAATAGTGCATTTAAATTTTGCAATGGGTATTGATGTAGCACAGTTAAAATAAACTTCGTATTTAATTGATATTAAACTGTATTGCATATTTAGTTAATTTTGCTTTAAAAAAATAAACACATTGTCTACTGTATACTGGGAAATCAATGTCGATTCATTGTGTAGAAATTAAAGAAAATGGAATCCTAATTTACTTCCTTGAAACCACTTCACATATAAATCTAGACGAAACACCAGACCCCTATATGTCACATTTCTTGGTATGAACAGGTATTGCATATTGCTTTGGGCGATTTAACCCATGTCGGGTTTCGTCCTTATTGAGACCTCATCAGAATGTCACTGTCCCCGCAAAATTTTTACATATATATATATATATATATACATATATTCTTTCGAAAGCGAGCTTTAATAAAATACATAGCACCCTGTCCAAGTGCAAAAATAAAAAGAACTTTTCTCAGATAAATTTACCGATTCTTCCTCTGTAGATACTTGAGATGAAAATGAGAAGGAAGCGGATCTTGTATATGATAAAATTTATTTTAATTTTTGCACATTAAAAGGGTACTATATATATATATGCATATATATTGCCAGTAAAATTTCGATAGTGTAGCACGTAGCAAAAGCATATCATATCATATCATATTATCATAATATATTTTCACAATTAATAAAATAAATGAAAAAATTTTTAAATGTTTTCATTTATTCCTAATAGTGAATCTCGTCATTTTTTGTCGAGTTTCACTTTATAAGCATTCATCAGGTGTGTGAGTGTGTATACGTTTACAACTGCAGACCATGAAATATAAAATTATATAATTGTGTACGTTTATTCAGTATTGAACACGTGATTAGGAAACCTTTCCATTATATTCGAATTTTATTAAACTCTCTATTATTCCGTTCATTGGTAACCTCAATGGTTGCGGAGGAACAATTTTGGCCAAAACAGCCAGTCACTTATTTCATTCCATTAAACTGTACATATTTAGTTAATTTTGCTTTAAAAAAATAAACACATTGTCTACTGTATACTGGGAGAAATCAATGTCGATTCATGTGCCGGTAAAAGAAAATGGAATCCTAATTTAACATTCCTTGAAACCACATTCACATATTAATTAAATCTAGATTTCGATTTTTTAAAAAACACCAGACCCCCTATATGTCTACATTTCTTGGTATGAACATAATTATTGCATATTGCTGAAAGGGCGATTTATCCCGTAAACAGGTTTCGTCCTTATTGAGACCTCATCAAGTACTGTCCAAAATTTTCCCCGCATATATATATATATATATATATATATATATATATATATATATATATACATATATTCTTTCGAAAGCGAGCTTTAATAAAATACATAGCACCCTGTCCAAGTGCAAAAATAAAAAGAACTTTTCTCAGATAAATTTACCGATTCTTCCTCTGTAGATACTTGAGATGAAAATGAGAAGGAAGCGGATCTTGTATATATTAAAATTTATTTTAATTTTTGCACATTAAAAGGGTACTATATATATATATGCATATATATTGCCAGTAAAATTTCGATAGTGTAGCACGTAGCAAAAGCATATCATATCATATCATATTATCATAATATATTTTCACAATTAATAAAATAAATGAAAATTTTTTTAAAATGTTTTCATTTATTCCTAATAGTGGATCTCGTCATTTTTGTCGAAGTTTCACTTTATAAGCATTCATCAGGTGTGTGAGTGTGTATACGTTTACAACTGCGAGACCATGAAATATATAAAATTATATAATTGTGTACGTTTATTCAAGTGAAACAACAGTGATTAGGAAACCTTTCCATTATATTCGAATTTTATTAAACTCTCTATTATTCCGTTCTTATTGGTAACCTCAATGGTTGCGGAGGAGCAATTTATGGCAAAACAGCCGTCCTTATTTCATTCCAGTATACCTAGTCAATGGCTAGTAAAATCTAATCTGATTAATATTAGGTTGCAAAAAATAATAAAAAACTACCTTTTCAAAGGTGATATTTAACACAAACGTGTTATATATATAGGAACCTCGTTAATACTCTAAATGTACCTAACGGGTCAATTCTCACCTCTTTGTTAGTATGTTTTCTGACGCGGATAATGGATTCTTTTCATGTGTCTGTTACTGACTTTAGTCGCATGCTTCCTTTAGGCTTCGTCGTTAACCTGACCTTACGACTATCCATTGCTCTTGCAGTTTAAATTACTTAAACATAAGATTAGTTTTACTTATGCTGTTCATCATCGTTTTATCTATTAAATTAAGGGGGCACACGTTGGTACGGGATATGTCCCGCAATTTAACCAATTCCATTTATCCATAGATTATCTCAATCTTGATTTTGATTTCGCCGAACTTGATAGCTTAGTTGACGAAATTTTTCCTCTCAACCTCTCTATGATTTAAGTGACAAATATGTCTTCTGAGGATCGTTCAGAGAATTTAGGCCATAACGGTAGCCATTTAAGAAGGCTTTTATCTACATAATTCATTAATATGTCCCATTTGAATAACTCAAATTTGTCAATTGAACTTCTTTCTTAAATTAAAACTTTTAGAAGTCATAAACATATTCATCATCTGCATAAAATATCTAATCAAATTTTAACTTTCCTCTGATACGAACTGGTCATCGAAAAATCTGCTATGACAATTAAGCAATCATTTTTGCGCGGGCGGCGCTAAAAATTATTTGAATTAAGGTTGCAAAATTGATATAAACACCAATCTCAGTTTATAAACATGTATCAGTATAAACTTAGCATCGTATAGTTTAGAAAAGGAAATTCATTCAATTGACGGATTTCTTCAGGTGTTAGTGTCACAGAATCCGAAGCCCGACGAGCCCAGGTTAAGGCTCTGACCGCGGCAAAGTCTAGCCAGTACCTGAAGAGTTCCAAATAATGACGAAGTTGGTTTACTAGAAAATTTTCCTTTATTAAATTACGTGATGCTCATTTTATACTGACATATTTATATACAACGGTATTGATTAGTATATCAAGCTTGAAACCTTGCTTTTAATAATCACGAATTATTGTCGACGCTTACTGATATTTGATCTAAATAGCGCGACAAGACTGATTATGGGTCCATTGAAATAAATTGACATGAGGTATTAATTAATGGAAAAAGTATTGTGAAAATTACCACATCTAATTTAAAATACAACAATTCAGAATGAAAGCAAGCGCAGTTTTCACGATTCAGTACTGGTGTCTAGTTCCAAAAATTTATTTCGAATTATAATTGAAATTTAGTTTGTGAAATTGACTTTTAAACGTCCCATTATATAATAACATTTGTCAATATGAAATTAATTTTGTATAATTTAGTAAAAGCAGTCCAACCAGTAGACTAGTTTCGTCTCTATTTTAAGTTGTTCAAGTACTGCTCAGAATTAGCCGTAGACAGGGCTTGAACTTAGACATTCCCCCAAATTCTGAACGATAAATGAAGCGATCCCAATAAGAACAAAACCAGCCCACTGGATAAATTGCCTTTACTGTATTATACAATGCTTAATTTATACTGACATATGTCCAATCATTTTATCACCACCCGCTCAACAAATAGTCGTTTACTTCGAGATTTTGAATGTCTATTAAAATTAGATTATATGTGAATGAATAAATCTTTGATTTTTACCCTTTAATCCTTTTCATCTTACTGTGTCTATTAATTATGATCCTTAGTAAAATGCAAGATTTATTATTGTACTTTTAACTTACAATGTTACTATGATGTTTCATTCTGTGGTTAATTTACAAAAATTAAGTTAATACATTAATTAATTTCATCTTGTTACTTCATTAACATATTTATTATCTACGTTAGACCACTACTCCAGACATGAATTTTATAATTTATGTATTTGTTTTACTTTTATCTACCGGACAAGTGAGTTCACTCCATGAGCATAGAATAACGAGTAGAAAAATAAAACAATTCGCCAGGCGCATGTAAAGTGGAAATTATATCTGGTCACCGTGGTTTCACTTAGACTAAACTATTCATGAACGCATGTATATATATCTTGAGTGTGATAATATTTTGAAAGACAAGTTTCAAAATGATTACACAAACTTCTTTATATTAGTTTTATTCTAAAAATGAACTTCTAGGACATATTGTTGAGTCTGTATAGATCGGTTATCTGTTCTAAGTTGTATAATCATGTTAAATTTGTGCATAGACTGCAAATAACACGCTGTACGTATTATCTGCGCTTATGCGCTTGCATAAAATTTACTTTAAATGGAAGAATATCTATTATTGATTTTTTCTGTATATTTTTACCAATTCTAGTCAATTCCATTCGACATTGTTGTCCATGAAGAATTTCGCAATGTCGGATAAAATGGGACAACTTTGCACAGTCCTGCCATGCACTAGCTAGAAAAACGTTCGATTTTATTTTTAATAAATGATTTAAATTTTCGCTAGGTCCTTTCATCATCTTTCACCTTGCGGAGAAATACAAAGGCCCAAAAGTGACTAAGGTTTCACTGCCATTAGCCATAAGTCGTTCATGGTTATTTGTGGATTGTGAGGGATCACTTGGTCGCCCATTCCTAGGGAAGATAATTTGTATTCGGAGTTCCACTTCTCCTAGATAGTCTGCCAACCAAGGCTGATGAACAGTATCTGCCCAGATGCCAGTGGCCAAAGTTTCCTTCAGCAGCCGAAAATTGCTCTTCGCATCTGGCACACTTGCTATTGTTCCGCCACTACATATTTAACAATAATATTTACTGTGCA
This sequence comes from Eudiplozoon nipponicum, assembly GCA_029291075.1. Taxonomy (NCBI): domain Eukaryota; kingdom Metazoa; phylum Platyhelminthes; class Monogenea; order Mazocraeidea; family Diplozoidae; genus Eudiplozoon; species Eudiplozoon nipponicum. Next base: position 25,567 of record JAQBSW010000156.1, on the reverse strand, counting down.
GTTAGACCAAACTCGAGGCTTTGCATGAACCGGGATGATGGCTGTTTCCCTTTAGATCCGGCGACATTCATGCTACCATATATTATCATTATTAAAACACTGTTTTGGCGCATAAATATAACTATTATATTACCAACATTTCAGTGTTAATATTTTTATGTGATTCGATCTACCTAATCGACAAAAAGTTAATTCTAATGCGCAAATTGGCGAAGTTAATGCCATATGTTCAGGTTAATGTACATAATAAATGGCAAAAATCAAGTTTAATGCCCAGATTGCATGATTTTGTTGTGTTGGAGCAAAACCAAAATAAAGGGCGTGTCGGTAAAGCGTTTTGCAAAAGCTTTGAAACCTAATTTTAAGCAAACAATTTTTTCAGTGTTTAAATTATCCAGCCCACTAAAACTGCAGTTCGAATTCGCACTATTGCAATCATTATTCAAATTGAGCCTTAAGAGGAGAAATAAAAGGCGCTTCGTTTCAATTTAAATGGTGACAATGTTTTCCCACTGAAAGTGACCATTTTAAAATATCATATTTTTGTAAATAAACCTTCGTAAGCATTTAAATAGCATTTATGGCGCCAGAATAATCTTATATATTTCGTTGTGCCTGTATTCGACGTAGCGTGCACAATTCCTTCGAATTTAGAATTTTTAAAAGTTAAATTGCTTAGTTAAAACAATGAAATTTCTTCTTGCCTAAACTATTTTTTTCACTTAAAATCAAAGCACTTAAATTCTGTATTCCAGACAGATACCTACTTCCTCCTTCGTTTAAGCCAAAATAAAGAATTATGGTATCTTTAATTTTGAATTATTCAAAATACTTTACTTTACAGAAATATAACGAATAAAAAATCACATAACAATAGTAATATCAGCAATAATAGTAAATTTATTTAAAAAAATATACTGCTAATAATAAATTTATAAATAGTTTTAGACATTTAAGAAAAATAATGATATTAATAATAAAATCATAATACTGCAAGCAATGCTTATAATGCTTACTTTATTTATGATTATGAATATAATATTAAACTTTTATAGACATATAAGTTTATCCATGTTCGTTATTCAATGTTTGAATCATACGTAATAAATGTCTACAATCGAGTGTACACAAAATTAAATAGGCCGCCAAAAACTATGATAATATTTGAGATCTTTACGTAAGATAAATTAAAACTTCAGGGGTAAATTGGAAATGAACTTACATTTGGTGAATAAACTTGCCATTTACAGGAAAAGCAATGCCTACATGATTGCCAGTATTTACCTTAATATTATTTACTTTAGAACATTTTCTATAAAATATCAGCCGCAAAATGTAGTCAAGTAGAACTCCATCAGCCACTACGTTTTCCGGAAAGATTCACACGTTCTTGGTTGAAATTTCGTGTCAGATTTGACGATAAGTTTATTCAACCTTAAGTCAATTTTTCTGGTTACATATAATAATAATCAGTGAATATTGAATCTACAATATCTCACAATGTTGCACATATCCCTTCGATTACGAGTGCACTGCATAATAAACAGTACATAACTGTATTATAGCCGGTTAAACTTAATTGAGGTGTAATTTTGCAATGGAACTGTGCCGCTAGTAACATGGTAATTCACAAAGTATCTGGAGGACATTATGAATTGACATGAACATCAGGTAAATTTAGATAATTACAAATCGCACATCATATGAGAATAACCTTTAATGCGCCAGACTTTACAATGACGCAATTTATATGACAGAACGCTTAAATGGGAAATTAATGTTTAGCACCAAATTAACCTTTTCTACACTATACAATTCTTAGTTTATACTGACATATGTAAGTAATTAATGGGTCAGGTGTTTATATCAAGACTGCAACCTTGATTATAATAATTGTTATCACCACCCGCGCAACCAATGTTCGTTTAATTATATAAATGTTCATTTCAATACCAGGTATACGTGTTGCCTAGCACATTCTTAAGATAGGACATCACGTTAACATGCCACAGTTTACTTTAAAGTTTGAGACCCATATTAAGACATACAAGTTTGCACGAATGTTGTGTCTAGTTTTTAATCTTTAACAAAATTTTATTTCAAGATGGCCTCTAAAGTCATGAGAAGGGGATATTAAAATAAGCTTGCATGTTAAGTCAAATTCATAATAATCTTCAACAGTTTCAAACAAAAATTGTTACTGTAACAAAATTAAATCGATAAATACAAATCAGGTGTTAACAAACAGGAATAATTAAAGTATGCCCATTTTTAACCTATCAAAATACCGTAGGCTGGATTCCAAAATAGTAAATCAAACAAGCCACAGCGCAAATATATGTTCTAAATAGAAACTTTTACAGAAGACCGTTTGTTAATCTAGACGTTTAATTTAGAACGAAATTTCCACGACAACATAAACAAGTCACGTAATCTTGAGTACGCATAAGTTACGTGCTTAATGATTACTTGTATTTCAGAACTCTCTACTCCCTAAGCCTAACATAAATATTGGGTAAAATTGTTATACAAATTTATATTTTTTATTATGAAGAGTAAAGACATTTAATAACAAAGTGGATATTGGCCGGTTTATTTCGAGAATACTCAACAATACATACTAATCGTTCGTTTATATGCCTCATAGAATTTTTCATTTCATTTTGTGGATGACAACTAGTCCAATTATCAGTTTACTTCAGTTACTTGTTGATATTCAATTGTGGGTTGATTTTTGCGTGCAAATGTTGATGTGCCTATGTGCCTGTCTGTATGTGTGTAGGGTTAGTTTTCATTGTATGGCAGAATGATGTTTTAGATCTGGTCTTTCGTGTATAGACAGGTTGAGGTCTGACCACCTGTTCGCTTTGCTGGCATTTGCGTGTTCAAAAGGTTTTCCCTCGTACTTGGTCTTTCGTATCGCCTTGCCTATGAGATTTAATTTATCCGCGTGGTAACAAAACGGGTTTTGGGGCGTGGAATGTTGGTGCCTCATATTTTTGTATAATTTCTGTTGTTATCAAAGACGTTAGTGATGCCGTTTGCGCGACTGTTTTTTTGTTCAGTTATTTGTCAATCCGATGTAATTCTTTAAATCAAGTTTGCGAGCTTGAAGTGAACATCAATCCCATTGTATTTAACCAGTCGTTGAACAACATAGCATAACTACCGCCAGTCGCAACGCACTGACGCGTTTCGACATTCCATGACCATCATCAGAGTACGACGGCAAACTGACTAGCGAGGACCAAACTGCATTGCTTATATTTTATGTTGTTCGACGACTAGTTAAATACAATTGGATTGGTGTTTACTTCAAGCTCACAAACTTGATTTAAAAAATTGTTACTACCATCGCGCAATCAGTTATTGTTTAATTGCATTGTCTATACACACATACACACATATATATATATATATATATATATATATATATATATATATGTGTGTGTGTGTGTGTTATTGTGCGAGATGCTAAGAACAGATAATGTTCGTGACTGCATAGAATTTGTGCAACTGATTACTGGAGGTGAGAGCAGCATATCTTATGTTGATTTCCATACATATGCAGTGTGGTTTGATCCTCGCTAGTCAGGTTGGCGTCGTACTCCGATGATGATCATGGAAGTTCAAAACACGTTAGTGCGTGCGACTGGCGGTAGTTTTGTTATGTTGTTCAACGACTGGTTAAGTACAATGGGATTGGTGTTTTTAGTTCAAGCTCGCAAACTTGATCTAAATAATTTTTATCACCATCCGCGCAATCAATTATTGTTTGATCCGATGGAATATTTGTTGACGCTGGTCCAATTATTGTTTGGGCTCGGTCTTATGCTAGTAAATTGTTGTTTGGTCGTGTGATTCCTGGCCAGTGGAGTATTATTCTACATTTGTGGAACTGTTGTTTGTTTATATTATATATTTTATATATATATATATATATATATATATATATTATATTAAGTGAATTGTTTAATTAGAAAATTATGTAGATAAATATTTTTCGATGTCATTCGCGGACGTCACGACAATTTCGCAAGTGACGTATATGATATTTTAGTCGACATCTTTGACACTATTTTCTGTCGTGGTACCGGAAAGATCCAATTGATCCTCACTTCCAAGTACACAAATAGTTCGTCTTCGTGTTAGTTTCCTGGCCAGTCAACCTAGATTAGATCCTACCTCATTTATATTGGTTAGTACAAATGATGTGAAGGCCTTCGGAACGAGGGCGAAAATCAACACCCACCGATCAAATAAAACGAACTCAACTCCTACTTAGAAATTAGGATCAATTGGATCTTTGTGCACCTGATATTAAAAATCTATTTTTCACGTAAGAAATTCGTGGATACTTTAAATGAAAGAATTGTCTTTGCTGACTGATGCAACTGAGTCTATATCGTCAAATAAATTTATACGTGGCACGGTGGCTCAGTGATTAGAGCACAAGATTCCGAATCAGTTGTTCCCAGGTTCGAGCCCTGTCCACGGCAAATAGCGGACAGTACATGATGAGTTCCCAATAAGGACGAAACCAGTCCACTGGATAAATTGCCTATTCAACAATATACAATAATAAGTTTATGGTGACAAACATTCGTACATAAAGGGCTAGGTGTTTATATCAAGTTCGCAATCTTGATTTTAGTAATTGTTATCACCACCAGTGCAACCAATTTTCGTTTAATTATATAAATTTTTATGTGGTCATATTTATTTTATCCTCATTTCCGAAAAGAAAATAAATTCTCCTTAGTCGAAAAAAAATATTATATTTCATATTCTGCAATATCACGTGATTTTTCGTATTTCAACATCCAGAGGATTCAACAAAATACACGTGTCAATAATTACTTTTTAAAATAGTGTTACGGGTGCGTAAATGTAAAATGTGCTTAAAATATAAAATGATAATTACTGTAACGCATTAATGCTTGCACATATCTGGGTAATATTAAAATAAACCGATAATTTTTTTTTAAATTTGCATTTTGCTAAGCCATAAAAATCACTTCCCTAATATATTAAATGTTAGACAACCTTAAGAGCACATGTTTGTCTCAGTTGAATGTGGTTACGATATTTTTTCGAACTTCTTCTGGCACATTAGAGGCCTCGAAAAATGTTGATCATTGCTTTGTACCTCGTCGAGTAGAGATTTTCAATATGCATTCGCAGCAAGTGCTCGTGGATTTGATCGCTGTGCGAAGCATTCCTGCTTAATAATGATGAATAGCCCAGTAGGAGGGAAATAATGTGCATTGATTTGCAGCGTTGGTTTCCACTTGCAATGTAACGACTTGTTCAATATGTTGACTCTTTACGAGTTGCCTTGTCGCGGGTTTTTGCTTTGCACTATCCGTTTCGCAAAGATCCCATCGATTCCTATGTCCAGATACGCATCGATCTGACCTTTGGTTTGGCTGGGTGCGGATTTGTCCCCTTCTTCCGAAGGCTTCAACATAAAATAAAAAAATAAAGAATGAGTACAAATTTTCTTCCCAACTCAAGTTGATCCTTGCTGAGTCAGTATATTATTTTACTTAGAATTTGAATGCCAATAGATTTATGTTGATGAGGCCAATTTTTGAAATGATATAGTTTCTATCGGTAAGTTTCTCTTCACGTCGGTTTGGTTTGATTGTCATTCATCCATTCTGCAGCGCCATAAGATCTCTGACGTACAATTTAATTACTCGGATATTCGTTTGCAAACAGTCCAACTACATTATGTTCTCTTGTACTTTTCTATTCTTTATGAATAATGTATGAAAAATGCTGCTTGCAATGCAATATCACATTTAAAAATAATTGATTGTCCGGGTAGTGGTAACATTTTTTCAAATCGAGTTTGCGAGCTTGAAGTAAACACCAATCCCAATGTATTCAACCAGACGTCAGACAACATAGTGCGTGCGATTGGCTGTAGTATTGCTATTTTGTCCGACGACTGGTTGACAACACTGGGATTGGTGCTTACCCCAAGGTCGCAAACTTGATTTAAACAATTCCACGTTTCTTTTCTTTAAATCAAGTTTGCGAGCTTGAAGTAAACACCAATCCGATTGTGTTTAACCAGTCGTCTAACAACATAACAAGACTACCGCCAGCCGCAACGCACTGACGCGTTTCGACCTCCCTTGATCATCATCAGAGTACGACGGCAAACTGACTATCGAGGATCAAACCGCGTTGAATATATATGGAAATCAAATTTAGATATGCGGCTCTCACCTCTAGCAGTTTCGCATACATTGAACTTGACTGGAAATGTCGGCTGCACAATTTCTATGCAGTCACGAACATTAACTGTTTGCAGCTTTCGCCACATATTCATATATAGGCAATACAATTTAACAATAATTGTTTGCGTGGGTGGTGGTAACAATTATTTTTATCAAGTTTGCGAGCTTAAAGTAAAGACCAATCCCATTGTATTTAACTAGTCGTTGAACAACATAACAAATCTACCGCCAGCCGCAACGCACTGAGGCGTTTCGACCTTCCTTGATCATCATTAGAGTACGACGGCAAACTGACTATCAAACACGTTTCTTTGTTTTCTATTACATAACAGATAATTGTGTCAGTTTACAATTTGCCTTTCCAACTGTATTTTCATGATTCGGATTTTAAATTAGTAGAAGCTTGCCTCGTGTTCTACAATATCACACGAACGACAAAAATTCCTAATGCAATTAGTTTCATATTTAATCTTCGATCACATCATATTTCGTTATATTTCAGTTTAAATAATATAGAAATAGAAAGAAACATTTTCATTGGTCTAAAAAATAATAAAATTCATTTTCTTTTCTTAATTGTGCTACTATTATTTTTGTTACTGTTAATTTATTATTATTATAATTATAATTATTATTATTATTATTATTATTATTATTATTATTATTATTATTATTATTATTATTATTGTGTATTATTATTATTATTATTGTGTGTATTATTATTATTATTATTATTATTATTATTATTATTATTATTATTATTATTGTATTATTATTATTATTATTATTATTATTATTGTATTATTATTATTATTATTATTATTTATTATTATTATTATTATTATTATTGTGTGTGTGTGTGTGTGTATTATTATTATTATTATTATTATTATTATTATTAGTATTATTATTATTATTATTATTATTATTATTATTATTATTATTATTGTGTATTATTATTATTATTATTAGTCTCTTATTGGCAACATACTATAATCTAGACAAAGTGACACAAGAAATTAATAGCTTCATAGAGTCAAAGTACTTTTTATTCTTACTTTTTTTCCTAGTATTATATTATTTGTTCTGTCGCCATGGTTTTTTAATTGTTTTCCATAATTCTGTCGAAATTGTTTGTGTGTAAACAGTTGGAAATACAATGGGATTGATGTTAAATTTAAGCTTCTAAACTTGATATAAATAATTGCAAGCACCAGTCGTGCACTAATGATTGCTTAAATACTGTTTGTTGCGAAGAACTAATATATGTGCAAGTATGTATTTGGTGTTGCGAACCTAGTAAAAAATTGGTTCAGTTGTCACCAGAAGGATAAACGAAAGTCAGCATAGACGGAAAGTATAATCTCATGCACATTCGTTTCGTGCTTACTGGCGACTCATCAGTAGGAGCCGGTATTACGCCCTTTAACCACTATATATTTGGTAGAAGAATGTGGAATAATAGGACGGTAATGATTGCTTAATTGTAAAACTTTATTATTATTACAACTGTTTTGATTAAAACAATGATTTTTAAAATATATTTTGTTGTTTAAATAAACAAAATGTGTCATTAAATAATAATAATGAAAAATTATTTTCACACTATTTCCCTCCTTAATTATTCTTTATTTCATTAAACAAACCTATCATTAATCTATGAAATAATCTACTTTCGCATTAAAAGCCAAATAAAACGCCCCAAATAGAAATGAATATGCACTGATTGTAGTTCCTTTAGTGAAACAACTCGCAGAAGCTGAATGTCTCAATTTCCTCTGTAACGCTTTGGTATCGAAATATTTTATCATGCGCTTATTTTATTGAACTTTTAATTTTGTGAAAATTTAGAATTTAATCAACTATTTGCATTTGCAATTAATTGCCAAAGGCCGCAACTTTAACGTGTTTTATCCTTAGTCTAGCGTTATATCTCGAAATCGTAAGAATGCGTATTTTATTAAAAATTTGATGTTTATTAAATGCAACGATGCCTTAGATGGAGAAATTTTGCATGTATAGCCTACGTGGAAGGAACTGGCTAATACCACTGGTCAAATCCGTATCTTTGTTCGTACGACTCATACATTTAGAAGGCGTACTTGACAGCAACACTTCAACATTGCATTTCGGGATTTCTATTCGTTTTATGTTAGTTTGAATACAATCACGCTAATTCGCCATGTTAATTTGAATTATTACATATATATGCTCTGTTTCAACTGTAAACAAATTTAAACTAATTTGGTCACCCTTCGCATGAAATTTAATGGCCTATCCCAATGTTCGTGCGGTCTATTGTATACTATGTATGACGTAACTAGTAAACAGTTAGTCCATGAGGGTAATATTCGTCCTGAAAAAAGTGTAAACTGATAAATGCGTATTTTCTAGTTCTTACGGACACGAATTTGTATTTTGGTCACATTTTGCTTCCGGTGATCTCGTGTCAACCCGAAATCCCGTTAAATATAATTGCAGCCTTGACTTATAACTCTATTCCAAGCATATCTTGGAACATGGTCACTAAGCCATTTTAACTAATTTATCAGTTTCACACAAAACAAATTTGTAAAAGACTTTTATGTAAAACAATAGTATTTTTAAACACTAGCAAACCGGAATATGCTATGAGCTAATATCAACAAACCTTCAGTTAGAAGAGCAAAATATTGAGGCAAAAAAGCCAGAAATAACGCAATGATATATATCATTAACAGAGTTAGAAATAGCACAACGTTATGAGCGACTAATAAGCAAATCAAACAATCAATATTTGCGCGGGTGGTGGTATCAACTCTTTAAAACATGTTTGTGAGCTTGAAGTTAACACCAATCCCATTGCATTTATCCAGTCGTCGAACAACATAACAAAACTACCGCCAGCCGCAACGCACTGACGCGTTTCGACCTTCCATGATCATCATCAGAGTACGACGGAAAACTGACTACTGAGGATCAAACCGCATTTAATATATATGGAAATCAAATTTAGATATGCGGCTCTCACCTCTAGCAGTCTCGCATATATTGTACTTGACTGTAAATGTCGGTTGCACAATTTCTATGCAGTCATGAACATTAACTGTTTGCAGTTTTCGCCACATATACATATATTGGCAATACAATTATACAATAAGTGATTGCGCGGGGGGTGGTAACAATTTTTTAAATCAAGTTTGCGAGCTTGAAGTAAACACCAATCTCATTATATTTAAACAGACGTCGAACAACATGACAAAACTACCGCCAGCCGCAAGGCACCGATGCGTTTCGACCTTCCATGACCATCATCAGAGCACGACGGTAAACTGACAGGCGTGGATCAAACCACAAGGCATATATATATATGTATATATATATATATATATATATATATATATATATATATATATATATATATTTATACCTTTACTTATGGTAATAAATCCCTGGCCACAATCTAATACGAATTTTGTATATCAAAAGTATCCACCAAGATCTGATTATCCAAATGATCCTAGGAGCGGAAGGTTCATCTATCGTGTTCTCAACTTATGAATATGTCATCGGATCAGACCGACAAACTAACTTAGCACGTCTAAGGTAGGCGAGGTCAGATTATATCCTAATATTCTATAATGCATCGAACAGTGCATGTTTAGAATCCATTTTTAACGTTAAAATATTCCATCAGACTTATAGGTTGTCACATTTTCCTCGAGAGAGTCGAGACAAAATGTATACCCAGCTAGGAAAGGAATCCCTCGGTGGAATTGACAGAAATGTTTGTAAATACACCGAGCCCAAAACCGAAACAATAAAAAATAATTGAAAATCTTACATGAAGCGTGGGAAGACCAACCGCTTCTGTTGCCCGACTGCTGGTTAAATAAAATGGGATTGGTGTTTATTTTCAAGCTCACAAACTTGATTTAAATAATTGTTACTACCACCTCTGCAATCAATTTTTGTTTAATTGTACACCACTTGCTTGTCAACCATTTGACGCATTGCAAATGCCACCTGCTGCGTCCGTCTAGAAACGCGGCAACATCAGAGAAACGCAGTTCAAATGTATTTTTAGACAGCGACACGTGCAGATACCACCAGAACCTATGTAATACATGCAAATGGAATTGAAAAATAGGTAATGTATTAAAGCATAAATTTAGTAAAGTGTAGGTGTGTACAAAACTGTTAGGAACAGGCCATTTCCTTTTCGCCAGAAGTAAACAAAATAAAGTTAACGTTTGGAATGCAAAATGAGTTTGGCTTGATTCAAAACACGCACTTGGTAAGGCAGAAAAAAGGAAACGCGAATCGCACATGCTTAGACTCGCACAAACGCGTACACACACACACACACGCACATACAGTTCACCTGTTCATAATCAAATCATGCAAGAACTAATTTTGTCCTTTTAGTTGAGGATTAGGGCCATTGTTAACTACAGCTTCTGATGCACGTTACTCTTTACCCTAATTTGCTTTATTATGTTATGTTTAGTGGAAATGCGTATAGCTAATAATATTATTAAGAAAGTGGATAATGGCCATTTATTTCGAGAATACTAAACTTCACTTTACAATCTTTCATTTATATATCCTGGGTTTTCATTTGATTATGTGGGTGGCAACAAATCTGACTCGGTTTTACTTCTATTTCTTGTTTGGGCTGATTAGTAAGTGTGTATGTGTTTGTGTCTGTGTGTGTGCCTGTTTGCATGTAAATGTCTTTCTCGCTGTATTGCAAAGTGATGTCTGAGATCTGGTCATTCTTGTATTGATGGCTTGAGAGTTAACCAACTGTTCGCATTGTTGGTTGTTACGTGTACGAATGTTATTTTTCCGAGTGTAGTCTTTCGTTTCCCCTTGTTCCGTATTTTTGTTTTCTCCACTTGGTAACAGCGCAGGTGCGGATTGCAGTGTTGAATGCTCATATTGTTTCGAAATTTCTGTCTCCGTATGTGCAGCTGCTTTTTCCCTTTCAGTTTGTTGCCAATCCGATCGAATGTTTGTTGAGTCTGGTCGAGGGGGTGTTTGGTCTTGCCTGGATGCTAGTAAATTGTTGTTGAATTTTGTTATTCGTGGCCAGTCGATTAGAATATCATGTTGATGAAACTTTTGAATATTTAGGCCAGGCATTGGTCATTTATATATATATATATATATATATATATATATATATATATTGTGATCGATTTTTATATCAGTCTCGCAATTTTGATTTTAAATAGTTATTACCACCAGCGGAAACAAACTATCGTTTAATAATATAAATCAGCCCATCAATTGCGGAAATTTTCTCCCTTCTGCCAGCCGAAGTTAGGTTAAATGCTCTTTCAAATATGTTGTACATACCTTCGTTACAACAAAGTAATGCCTCAGTATATTACATATTTCTCAAATTAATTTATAACCTCATAGAAATTTAGAACTTTAATTTATACGAGACGGAAGACTGAGGTCAGCTTGAAGACAATGGCCTCCTGGATGTCAACAGACATTCCCTGGTTATCACTTACCGTAAAAGAAAACAGCTCATATGATAGTTATATGCAAGAAAAGATTTTAAAAATTTTATCGATTAATTTTCAAATTAGTGTACTCTCAACAAGCGTATAAGTTTTTGAGCTGGCTGGCAAAATCTATAAGTTAAGCGTCCTAAAATCCACGGGTTTTATTTTTTCACAGTAATAACTGTTATGACAAATATGCTCATAAACGTTTTACTTAGACAAAATTTATTGAAAAATTTTGTCGGGCTAAAAACGGGCAATAAATGTAAGGTAACATATTAATTCATTTTTAACTATCGTTACCTTATTATCAGTAAATGTATTAGTTGCATTTTTTTAGTGTTCACTAGTTTGAAACAGAATATTTTTCATTAATTTTTTCGTAAACAGATCCACCCGGAGAGCCAATTGTGTGGTCAGACAGAAATGCGGATACGATTGTTGGCGGATCACTTAAAATGAACTGCGCGCACAATTTGTCAGGTATTGTTCAATTTTTCAACACTAATCATAATCTGACAAGGATAAATTGACAAAACTATAGCTCTTATAAGTTCACGATGTCTTTTATTTATATGAAATTAGAAACTGGATTCTGCGACTCGCAGTTTCTTAAAAGGTCTTTTTAAATTTTTGAAACAATAGTTAATTAAAATCATCGCAATTAATGTGACTTATAACATTTCAACTGAACCAATCGCAGTGTACCAGAAACATAGGACTGTCGCACTTTGCACTTAGAATTTATATCATGACTACATTTCACAATCGAAAATGTGATTCGGTTTTTTTCGAAAACTAGTCAACATTCGGTTTATTCTCTGACTCCTTGCCTGCATAGACACCATGAATTTTCCATCAAGCCATACCTCCATATTGACGTACATTTTATTCGACAAACCGCCGATTACATCAGGATATCGCCTACAGTGCCAAAATTGATATTAACTTCTACATACGCTAAGCTTAGCAGTACTTATAGAAAATACGAGTTTTAGAGAAAAATATACGGTTTAAACAAGTTCAAATCTTAACTAATATATATTTAGAGATTGATAATCGAAATCCGGTTGCTAACGAGCGAATTATATATAAATTTATACAGGTGATTTTATTTGTTCTTGACGTTGAAGTTTTAACGCTCTATCTGGAATTCCAGTGATGGTAGGGATAGCCTTTAATGTAACAATGCAATGTTATGATATCCATAACTGCAATTTTGGTAACTGGTTGATTTGTCGACATGAGCACCACATGTTATCCTATTGGCATTTTATTTTCCAGAAATGTAGAAGTGCGTGCGTCAATTTAACAGGAACTTTCACAAATGCTTAGTGTAACTAATTAATCTTCCATTCAGTGCTTGGTACCTTTTAAAACAACGAACATCAGTCACCTATGCAAAGCACTTGTGCGCATAAAAACCGAAATATTATCAGCTTTTTAACTTTTAGTTAGAAATAGTAAACGGAAATGCGGTCCCACACCGCAAAATAATTATATGCATCTAATTTTACCTTAAAAGGGTTTCTGCGTCCTATATTTAAATTTAGTTCGCAATAAGGAACCAAAGACTTAACTGGCTAACTACAATAGCGAAAACTTCAGACATACTTATAACAAAAATTACTAAATTTAGGCATGTATTTATGACTTATTAACAAACTGCAAAAATAGTTCATTTAAAATGAATAACTGATCCATTAAGTAAGTACATTTTGTCGGTATTATCTAAGAATTGTATAGTGTAGAAAAGGCAATTCATCCAGTAGACCGATTTCATCCTTATTGGGAAATCATCATCTACTAACCGATTGACATTAGTTAGTATAAAACTGAAAATTGTGTGTTGTGTAGTGTGTGGCAGGGTGGCTCAGTGGTAAGAACACCAGATTTCGAAGCAGACGTGCCAATGTTCGTGCCCTGTCCACGGCCAATTCTAGCCTGTTCGTGATGAGTTTCCAATAATGACGAAACCGATCTACTGGATGAATTGTCTTTTCCACACTATACAATTCTTAATTTATCCTGACAAATTTATGTAAATAATGGGTCAGGTGTTTATAGCAAGTTTGCAACCTTGATTATAGTAAATGTTATCACCGCCCACGCAACAAATGTTCGTTTTTATTATTTAAAATGAATAATCGAGGATATTTGTGCTGCAATCAATTCCCAGTTTATGTCAAGTACACTTAACGAGACAATTAAGTTAAATTAAATCATTTCTGTTACATCCATTCTTGGCAGTCATTTGATTAAACGAATGATAATTAGTATGATTTGCATTTTTAATTGAAGTTATATTCAGCAGTCGTATGATTGTTTGTGGTTAATTACGTGTTTTGTTTTTGGAGTGCAAATGATCGTGTGTCTGTAGGCGTGTAAGCATTTTTATCTCTACGTGTATCACGACTAATCATTTGTACACGCAATAACTAGACAAACGAAAGCCCGCACAAAATGCAAACAATCGATACATTAATACTCGGATCCCAAGCATCACTTTGTTTTAAAGTAAAAATGACTCACAATTGCAGATAAACACACACAGAGATACATTCCAATACGGGCTCAAAAATCACCAAAAAAATTAAACCTTATTGGCTATACATCTGTTGAAAATCAGACTAGTTCTAATTCGCTTACTATAATCAAGGTTGCTAACTTGATATAAACACCTGACCCATCAAGTACATGTATTTGTCAGTTTAAAGAAAGAATTTTATGGTGTAGAAAAGGAAATTCATCTAGTAGGCCGGTTTTCTCTTTATTGGGAACTCATCATGTAGAGCCAGAATTTGCCACGGACATGGCTCGAACCTGGGAACGTCTATTTCGGAATCTTGTGCTCTAAACACTGAGCCACCCTGGTTGCAGCACCAGATTTCTAAGCAGACGTGCCCAAGTTCGAACTCTGGCCAGTATGTTGTTGGTTCCAAAAAAATATGAAGCCGGTCTACTGGATAAATTGGCATTTCTGCACTATCGAATTCTTAGTTTAGTCAATGTCGATATCAAATATTATTTACCAATATACACGCGCAAGTTGTCGATCAACTTACGTAGGCCAATCGACCAGACGGTTAATTACTCGAATGAGAGAACATTGTAACTTAAACGCCTGTTTTAAATCAAATGATGAATACAGGTCTGCAATTACGCAACACATCGTCGAAACATCGCACGTATGTTCTCCAGACGTAGCATTCAAAATAATTACTATATGTAATAACAAGAGGAGCTAGGCACATACGAAGCCTTATGGATAAACATATCGAAGCCGGATTTATGCATGCAGCAGAAGCATTTTCAGGCACTGAGCTTAAACTAGATGTGGCGCATGCAATTGATTTGTTTCTGTTATTTCACACTCTTTCTATGTATATGATAAAATTTCTTTTTGTCTTTGCACATAGGAAGGGTACAATGAATTTTATTAATGCTCGCATTTTAGAAGAATCTTAGTTTATACTGACAAATTTATTTACTAAATGGGACAGGTGTTTATATCGAAATACCAACTTTGATTAAAAGGAATTGTTATCACCGCCTGTGCCACCAATTTTCGTTTAATTATATAAATATTTTTAATTCAATCAAGCAGACGTTAATTATGTGGATGGTGTTAATTATACTTTAAGTCAAGTTTGCGAACTTGAAGTAAACACCAATCACATTGTATTTAATCAGTCGTTTAACATCATAGATAAACAACTGTCAGTCACATATACTGACGAGTTTCGACCTTCCATGATCGTTATCAGAGTACGACGGCAAACTGACTGAAAAGGATCAAACCGCAATTCATATATATAAAAAGCTAAATTGACTATGTGGCTCTCACCTCTATTGGTATTGCGTACATTGCGCTTGACTACAAATGTCGGCTTCACAATTTCTATGCAGTCACGAAAAATAACTTTTTGCAGTTTTCGCCATATATATATATATATATATATATATATATATATATATATATATAATAAGTATATATATATATATATAAGTATTAAAAAATCTAATTAACTTGATCAAATGAAAATCATTAACGGGTATAAGTGAAAGAATGTAATTTGTATTGCTAAATATTCTCTCTATAAACATGTCAATATTTAGTACAAGCACATTCTCAATTACTCGAGTAGGTTTCTCTTCTTAATATATATATATATATATATATATATATATATATATATATAAATTTTGAAATGTAAACCGTATCCAGTTTAATTATTTTTGACAATTTTCTTGAGTGTTCAAAGCAAATATTTTTAAAAATTGAAATAAGGCCTTTGGCGTGTCATTCAAAATATGTCAGGATTAATTGTTGGTGAGTGTGTGATAACTACTACCACTTAGTTGACCGATCGATTTTTTATTGATTTATTCAACAAATGCTAGTATTTTGAAAGTTATCGATGGAATATTGTCAATAAAATTTTTCATGTGAATTCAAAAATATTAGCAGGACGTCAATATGCTATAACATTGCAACTTTTGCAAATGAATGTGGATCGCCTACATCAGCTATGGTGAAATTCTTTCCAGTTTGAATTCAAATTTGCATATCTTAACAATCAATAATTTTTTTCTATAAACTATCTCCTTTTAGCCTTGCGTCAATTTTTTCTTCAAATCAAATTTGCGAGCTTGAAGTATACACCAATCCCATTGTATTTAACCAGTCATCGAACAACATAACAAAACTACCGCTAGTCGCAACGCATTGACGCGATTTGACCTTCTATGATCATCATCAGAGTTCGGCGGCAAACTGAATATCGATGATCCAACCGCATTCAAAATATATAGAATATAATTTAGATATACGGCTTCACTAAAGTAGTCTCGCATAAATTGAATTTGAATTGGGTTGCACAATTTCTATGCAGTCAAGAACATTAACTGGTATGTTGTTCGACGACTGGTTAAATACAGGGAGATTGGTGTTTACTTTAAGCTCGCAAACTTGATTTAAAGAAAAGTTACCACCACCCGCGCAATCAATTATTGCTAAATTGTATTGCCTATATATGTATATGTGGCGGCAAGTTGGCAACAGTTAATGTTTGTAACTGCATAGAAATTGTGCAGCCGACATTTCCAGTCAAGTTCAATTTATGCGAGACTGCTAGATGTGATAGCCGCATGTTTACATTTGATTTCCATATATATTCAATGCGGTTTGATCCTCGATAGTCAGTTTGCCGTCGTACTCTGATGATGATCATGGAAGGTCAAAACGCGTCAGTGCGTTGCGACTGGCGGTAGTTTTGTTATGTTGTTCGTGGACCGGTTTAAAACAATTGGATTGGTGTTTACTTCAAGCTCGCAAAATTGATTTAAAGATTTGTTACCATTAACACCCGCGCAATCAATTATTGTTAAATTGCGTCAATTTGTTTGTTCCATGTGTCTGCATGTCTAAGATCCAGGCACACCACATGCAGATTTATACTGGATTTGGTTTCCAGACACAGAGAACTACTTTGCCTTTCAGGCTGTTATTCGCAATAACAGTCTGCAGTCGAAACACCGGGACAACGATGACAGATTCAACACGTCGCCTATCTATGGCACGTCGAAAATTGTCTACAGAGAAATACACCCGGCTCTGGCATCGGGGAATGAGGCGGAAAACAAGCATAGTGCATATGCCCTGACGGCAAATCAGAACGACAGACTGGCGACTGGTAATAGAACGGGAGCCGCCTACTCATCGTCAATCCATTTACATTTGAAAAACATGAATTTGATTGACAATGGCTTGTACGCCTGCATTGCCATCAATCGAATTGGAAAAGCTTTAAGCAGAGCAGCAATCAATAACCAAGTTAAGCGTAAGTTTACAAAGTTATTAGACCGAAAATATACTACATTAAATTCTATGCAAATGGAATTTTGCAACAATAGAATGGCATGTATTTTTTGTCTCAGTGGCAAATGTGAATTAGTGAAGTAATGCATAAAATGTATTGTATACAAAAAGTAGTAGTTATTTTAAAAGCAAGATTATGCAATACAATTAATTAAAGCCTGTCCTTTTTCACGCACTTACATGTAGACCGAAACATTAATTGCCTCATAAATAAAATTCGGAGTTAATGCGGAAGAGTTGCATCTGCAAGTGCATACAAATGCAAGCACAACTCCAGCCACCTATTTGTTTACATTACGTAGGCTAATGCCTTCAGTTTGTGTAACATCAGACTGACAATGTCATAACTTCGAGTTGTAAAGTGACTCGTCTAAAGGTATTTCGGAGAAGTCAACGCTCTTAGTATAGACAGGCTCATTCAAATACATTGAATCAAAGAACCAAACTCCAAATCATGCGGAATTGATTGGGTTTTGAAAGTAGGCATTTGTAGTGGACTGCGTATTGCAGAAGCATTTAGTTGTTGAATTGTCTCTTGACAGTTAGGAGTAAATGCTTTTTTCAAAACTGAAATGGAATATAAAGTGGCAAATTGTGAGTGTGCTTGTTTTTTTCTAGTTAATTTTATTTCCATTATTGCAGACCATTTAAATTTTCCTCATCATTACTTACCTAAACGTACTGGATAAGGTACACGACGTTTGACAAATATTAGGACTTCACCAAAATTATTTGGTCTTTAATTGCCTTATATGCATTAGTTCTAATTCCCCGAAGTCATTTCACCGTTGTGCTACAATGGTCAGAATGGTGGGTCATAACGTGTTTTTATGTGCAACGGACGTTATTTTTGCTGCGTTGCGCGAAAGAATAATTAAATCTGATTGATGCTTACCTTGTGTTCGCGAACTTGATTTAACCAATACTTTAACCATGTTATATAAACAAAATTTTGTAATTTAATTATGTTTCGGTATAAGTAACTTGGGCTCTGTTGACTAAAAAGATTTTGGAATGCTGTTAGCCATTTTTTACCATTTCTTCGTTAGGCATTTTTGTTCTTTAAATATTACTTTCCTTACAGGCTTGACCATAATATAATTAAAAAATGTATAAAGACCAGTCGACACGTTATTTCTAATTAGCTGCAATGCAAAAACTATGTGGAAAATGGTCATTAAATGTAAAAAAAAATCTTCTGTTATGTGATTACTTTCTAGTACGCGACCGAATCTATTTGAATTTAAGAGATTGGTTTGATTAATTCGAAGTAATTTGTACATTCCAGATTAACTTTCAGAAATCTGTCATTAAAATCGATATCCTTGTTACCTTGAGTTTTCGTAGTCTCTTTACTCATTGCTTTTTTTATATTACCTCTGTGTTGAATAGCCATGATGTTTATTTATGAGACTACAGAATATAATTTGAAATCCTTTCATATAGAGAAAGACAATTTATCTAATTGGAGCAAAACCTCAAACAATCTGTCGTGTTTTTTCAAAAAGCTTCTGTATAAAATATTTGATGTGTTTTAATTAAAGGAAGTGATAATGAACCAAAAATGAGAGTGAGTGTTTGGTAGAACAATTTTAAATATAATTTGTCTTCAAGCTACTGACATGAAAATATGAGTTCAATCATTGGGTGTTTAAAAAGAATTCAACAAAAGACACACACGTACACGCTCGCCAAAACCTTCAATCAAAATATTTTGACATAGTTTCAACGCGATAAAAAAAATCGATAAAAAAGCAGGATAATGCAATTTGTCATCATTTAAAGATATCATAGCGCTTGTTCGTTACCTTCTGCAAGTAATTCCACTAGTTAAATTTGTTTACTGGGCCGGACGGAAGCTATTCCAACAAAGGCGATAATTAGATTGTTGGAAAAACATTCTTTTCCTATTACAAATAACGAGGTTTAATTTCTGTCCAAAGCGGCGGTGGATTTCATTTTAAAAAAACTCTGAATTCCTTCTCTCTTACGAGGCAGAAAACCCGCGCATGCCTACTTCCCAGTAGCAATTTATTCATGAATACTTGCGGCAGTGGTAATTCTCATTTTTTTAAACCTACTATTTTCGATTGAAATAGGCCAATTATATTGTTTGCAACTAGACTGTCACACACACTGACGTATTTTGACTGCGCATGATCACCGCATTATCGAAATATCATTTGGAATATTGTCATTTCTGTTAACAAACGCCAATTCTCTTCTAGGTGAGCATAGGCCTATATAAGAATCATTTACATCGCATGCAATTATGTATTAGGTGTTGCCCACCTAGTAACAAATTAGTTCAATTATGGCCAGAAGGATAAAACAAAGGCAGCATGAACGAAAAGTATAATCTCGTGCACATTTGTTTCGTGCTGACTGGCGACTCATCAGTAGGAGCCGGTATTACGCCTTTTACGCACTAAATATTTGAGTAAGGAATTTGGAAAAACAGGACAGTACATATTCCTTACTTAAATATTTAGTGGGTAAAGGGCGTCATACCGGCTCCTAATGGTGAGTCGCCAGAAAACACGAAACGAATGTGCGCGATATTATACTTCCTGTTTCCGCTGCCTTTGGTTTTGTTCGTCTTGTCATAATTGAACTAATTTTTGTATTAGGTGCGCAATACCTGATACATATTTGTATATATATATATATATATATATATATATATATAAATTAATTTCACAAACAGTATCTATATGCTATATATTTACATTGTGTGTTGTACATCAAAGTTTTTTTCCAAGAATTTAATCTTATTTAGGAAATTAGTTCTATAAAACAACTTAGACAAATGTGTATTTTATCTTCACAATTAAAGGTGTAATTAGGGGGAACAATTTACCACTGGACATTTCAGAGATATAACCATTTGGTCAAACCTGAATTAATTATCAGTTATATCATTTATTTTGACCTTAATAGGATTCAATTCAATAAATTAATCTATTTGGGTCTACTATGAAGATTAAATTTCAAATCTTTCGTACTTCTACTAATTTTGTAACGCGCCAACGCATTTCAATGGAACAGGTGGGCAGTTTCGATACCATGTTCTGGCTTTGACTTTTGAAGACCATTCTGTGGGTTACAGGGCGACCTTAATATTTGGAATACCAGTGTTGTTACCATGCGTAGAATAGGCATTTGAAAACAATGGCTTTGGTACTGTTGCAAGCCATGTATTTTGCAACCTTTAATGTACACTGGGATTGGTGTGCGTCTTAAGCCCGCAATTTGTATTTAAACAAGCGTAGTATATCTACTGTCAGTAATTTGTTCTAAAGCAATTCCAGCTAAGAGAAATCAGGAAAACTGATAAACGAGGAAACATCTGCAACGCACATATACAAACTAAGCCTTTCATAATTTAGCAAGGGCATTTCACGCAGAAGACCGACTTCGTCTTTACTGAGAACACTTCAAATACAGTCCAGAATGTTCCGAGGATTGGGCTCAACTTAGGGTAGAATTTGCTTTTGTGCCTGGGACTCTACACACTGCTACCCTCCTGTCGCACACAATAAGCAATTACAAGTCGGATACCAGGTTATGCTTTTCTGGTTAGCCACTGCTTCAGTTGGAACCTATTTGCAATCTCCTTAGTATCTGATTTAACATTTTGTCTAGTCTGCGGCAAGGGTTTCTGCAGTGACTAGATTCTAAACCTTCGAATCCAATGTGCCTTGGTACGAGATCAATCCGCGGCAAAATATGTATGGTACTTAAAATTTCCCAACAAGGACTAAAGCATTCTGCTGGATGATGCAATGTTTTGTCTACTCTGACAAAGTTTATTTAGACAAAATCGTCTTATTTTTCTCAATTCCATTTAAAAAAATATAAATTTATATATATATATATATATATATATATATATATATATATATATATACAATACATTTGAATTGAGTGGAATGTTGATGGATGGTTTTTCTAATATGTTTAGCGACTACTTAAATATTTGCGACTCTTTTTCCGCTCAAGTCAACGATTTTATCTGAAAGAATAGCTTTTAGCATCTGCACACTCTATGATCTCCTATTGTGAAGATTTTTGTGACGTTTTTGTAACGAAAATGATATTCGTCCTGATGAATTTTTAATCTAAATTTCAATGATTAATTTAATATAATTCATGATAATTTAAAAAAATTGATTCTTTATATTCGCAAAAGCATGGCACACTATCAGTTACAATCTGTTTAACCACTATGTTATTATGTTCAGTTCAATATAAATGATATTTTGCTACTCGATTGAATAAATTAACAAATTCAATGACCATTGCCTGCATAGGCGATGATAAAAATTATTTAAATTAAGGTTGCGCTCTTGATATAATCACTTGTTCCATCACGAAAAAAATTTTCACTATAAATTAAGCATTGCAAAATGTAGAATAAATTGCCTTTTGTTTATTACAATATGCTCAATTTGTACCTGGAATTGTATGTGTATAATGGAACTGGTGTTTACATAAACAATGATTTAAATAATTGTTATCACAGCCCGCGCAACTAATTTCCATTTAATTACATAAGTGATCAATTCAAAACCACGTCCCCAGGTGGCATGGTGTTTGTTATACAATGACAGATTGGGATGGTTATTTGGAACTTTGGGTCTAAAGGGATGCCATGGAGGCGTAATATAAAGGAAGGACTAACCAAGATACAATTGTTAGTATACAACTGCAAATAGTGTGCAGTGTGCGGCAGAGTGGCTCAGTGGTTAGAGCACCACATTCCGAAGCAGACGTGCCCAGGTTCGAGCCCTGCCCGCGGCAAATTCTGGCCAGTACGTGATGAGTTCCCAATGAAGACTAAATCGGTCAACTGGATGAATTGCCTTATCTACATTATATAATGCTTAGTTTGTACTGACAAATATATGTGTAAAATGAAATTGGTGCTTATATCACGATCGCCACCTTGATTCAAATAGATTAATGAATGTATTTTAATCGTGGCCGCTTAGCTAGTACCTTCTCTCCAAACCAGATAAATGCATACATTAAAACTGAAATGGTCAAGCTTATATGAGGTGAGTTTGAACAGAAAATTTGCGAATACCGCAGTTCGGGATTTAATTACATCATTCTGTCAATTTATTTCTAAATGACATATAATAAGGTATAGTTTGGCTTCGCCTATACACTAATTTTCGTCTAGATTAATCATGGCTTAAGTCAAAATAAAACCATTTGTCTTTTAGTAATCAGTGGTTTATTGATCTCTCCGGTGTTCATCTACAGCTCACACATAACTCTGTATTACGTGGTTATGCGGCAGTGAAACATCAGTTTATAGTGCTGGTTTAACGCTGTGTATTATTATTACACATATTACATATTACATATTATTATTACATATTATTATTACATATTACATACATACATATTATTATTATTACATATTATTATTATTATTATTATTATTATTACCACATATTACATATTATTACATATATTATTATTATTACATATACATATTATTATTGATATATTATTATTATTATTAATAATACATTACATATTATTATTATTAATACATATTATTTTTATTAGTATTACATATTACATATTATTATTACATATTATTATTATTATTCGAGGCCTGTGCTGGCTCTTCAGAGAGGCAAATGGCGGCATAACTATTATGAGAAGTACTTATCATTTCTCTAAATTCATTAAAATTTTGAAACCGGTCTCTAGTTTCATATCCATATTCACAGATTTCGGCTGGCCCTTACACATTTTCCTATGTGCTTTTCTTCGACCATTAAAATAATTAAATTTATATTATGTATTGCGTGTACCTGCCTCCATTTTGATGTCAAATGTTTTTTTTGTCTTACAGAACCAGCAAAATTAACCACCCCATCCAGCCAACATCCAATGCATTTAATTTTGCTTCATAATCAAAACGGTTTTACTATAAATGCAAACAACTCGTTTACCGAGGAGAGCAGTCTTCCCAAAACAAAACTGGGTGCATCGCTAGAAGATCGTTTCGCACCGAACGAGAACAGCTCACATGTTGGAACGATTTTCGTCAAGGTCAACACGATGTGGTCTCCTACACTTGAGTGTACTTGCACGGGAAAGCCTGCGCCGCTGATTCAATGGTATCGAAATGGTGTTCCACTCTTTCCTGAGTTTCAGCACGCCGCTTCTGATGACCTTTTTCAATATTTGAAAACGGAAAACCAGCCGCGTAGAAACGTTTTCGATATTGCTGACGTACAGCAAAATAAAGTTGAAAGCACAAGTGAAATTGATAAAGAGTTGAACAAAGGCGCGAATCCCGCACTCAGCGATGGTTTATCCCGTGTTCTGGTGCTTAAAGTAAGTCAAAGACGTGCTAGCTAAATATATTTCAACTACCTTGGAAGTATTGCAAAACCGTCTAAAAATTAAACAATAAATGATTGCGCGGATGGTGGCAACAATTTTTTAAATCAAATCTGCGTTCTTGAAGTAAACACCAATCCCATTACATAAAACCAGTCGTCGAACAACATCGCAAAATCACTGTCAGTCACACGTACTGATGCATGTCGACCTTCCAAGAGTACGTATGACTGACGATAGTTTTGCTATGTTGTTCGCCGACTGGTTAAATACAATGGGATTGGTGTTTACTTCAAGCTCACAAACTAGATATATAGGCCGTAGTTATATTTTCTAAACAAAATTACCTGGATTTTGTTGTCAATTTATTTTACATGCTAGTGAATGATAGCGTAATATACCGAATGCAATTCATCAGCAATACCTACCCGTTTCGCATTTTCTATGGACTCATGCACTATTTGTCAGAGTTGTCGGTGCCCAGATTTGGACCAGGACATATTTGATGAAAATACTTGAATCTCACCCGCTATGCCACCAAAGTTGCACTATGCTCGTTATTTTGTGATTTATACCTAATTACGTTTTCTATTCACCGTCTACCTTAGAAGGCACCTTTTTGCCTTCGCTTTTAAATCAAAGTTCTAAATAATTGGCCCCGACCTCTCATTCTCAAAAACAACCATCATGTCGCTTGAGAAAGTGCTATTAATTTGACATAAAGCAGCAGGATTAAAAACTATATTAAGATAAACTAGTTATGGCAAATTAAAGAAAAGGTACCCACTGAAATTGATCGGTTTCATTTGTATTATTATCGAAAGAGGCTGACTTGGCACTGAAAAGTTCATGCAAAACTAGCAAGCAGAGCCGTTGGAGATAATTTCCCAAACCTTTGAACCAAACACACTATGATTCGAGCTCGGGCGGCTGTTGTACAAATACACATTTTAAGAGTGCCCCGTTGATGACGAAATCGATTTAACCGATTGAATCCAATTGTAAAATTTTGTCGTGCTAAGTCTTTCCAAACATATTTAGTAAACAAAATATTGCTTCGCTTCATTAAAATACATGTGGTAAATGAGTATTTGGGCAAATAATTGTATTTTAATGAGAAGAGTACTTGTTTACGTCACGAGGTGTACACAGTAAAGTGGGGCTTTTGTTGCGTGAAGGCACAAGATTCTACCCTCATATTTGTAGTTAGGTATTTAGCATCTGTGCCTGCTGACGATGTTCATTTTTGTCGCAACTAGCCATTTCTTTCAACATACGACCAGACTTGTTTGTCGTTCAATTAAATAATCAATGATTTCGCGGGTGGTGGTAACGATTTGTTTAATCAAGTTTGTGAGCTAGGAATAAACACCAATCCAATTGTATTTAACGAGTCTTTGAACAGCATAGCAAACCTACCGCCAGTCGCACGCACTGACGCATTTTTCGACTCTGATGATGATCATGGAAGGTCGAAACGCGTCAGTGCGTTGCGGCTGGCGGTAGTTTTGTTTTGTTGTTCGACGACTGGTTAAATATAATGGGATTGGTGTTTACTTCAAGCT
>JAQBSW010000155.1:25000-266764 GCA_029291075.1 Eudiplozoon nipponicum | reverse complement strand
TGATATAAACACCTGACCCATTAATTGTGCGGCAGGATAGCTCAGTGGTTAGAGCACCAGATTCCGAAGCAGACGTGCCCAGGTTCGTATCCTGTCCGCGGCAAATTCTGGCCAGTACTTGATGAGTTCCCAATAAGGACGAAACCGGTCTACTGGATGAATTGCCTTTTCTACACTATACATTTCTTAGTTTATACTGACATATGTAAGTAATTAATGGGTCAGGTGTTTATATCAAGACCGCAACCTTGATTATAATAATTGTTATCACCACCCGCGCAACCAATGTTCGTTTAATTGTGAGAGCCAGTTAGAACTATAGGTCTAAAGAGATAACACCCAAGCTCTACCTGAAGTAAAGGCTAACAAAAATCTTAAATCAGTATATTACTAAAGTGTTTTTGTGGTGCGCAGCAGAGCGGCGTAATGTGCAGTAGGGTAGTTTAGTGAATAGTGTCACAAACTTCAAAGAAATTGTGCCCCGTTTCGAGAACCATCTGCGGCCAAATTATGGACGGCACTTGAAGAATTGCCAATTAAGAAGAAGTTGGTTTACTTAATGAATTTCCTTTTATATCCGTTGCAATATTTTGTTTATACTGACAAAATATATATTCTAAATTTTATCCTATTATATATATATATATATATATATATATATATAAATATATATATATATATACATAAGTATAATATACGCCTGTGTCTATTGTTTGAGCATTGAATGGAAGCATTATGTTAGGGTTTGTTTAAATATTGTTTGTTTTTGAAAAATATCAAAATTCATTAGATCGCAGTTTAATGCATCAACCGGGACGACTTCGTCCTTATTGGTCATATATCAATATGCACAGATTTTTTCGACAGGAATGTGAAATTGAGACCATTCTACTCAGATTCGTACAACTTATCACCAACGAAGCTATGAAATGGATGTAATTTTGGTTACACTGTAACCTTTCGTCAGTCTTACCTTCAGGTGGATTCTCGTGCCTGTTACTTCCGACCAAACGTTCCAACTAGAAACTCCCAATCTGTCATTATAATGCAAACCCCAAGACACCTAAAAATTTGATTTAGAATCATAGTTTAATGGTATGATTTGATTATATATCCCTTCTGTTTAAACTAACAATTATATAAGGTAGCACTTGCAATCTGTCTTCAGAACAGGGCACTTTCTTTTAGACAGCCATCAGTAGGGGCCAGAAAAACCACGGCCAGTAGCAGAAACGAGAATTATTTTATTAAATTCCATGTAACTGTCCCCTTGCATTGCATGTAAATTTGAGTTAGATAATTACTTATTTTTTGGTCAGTCTGTCTTTCAAGTCGATCCTGGTGAATACAGCTTTTGATCTAAAACTCTCAGGAGCCATCTACGAGTTGTCATGCAATATACGGCTTCGGAGGCATAGTATTTAATTTAAATGACAGAAACAAAGGCCCAAATGTTCAAATTTTAGCCATAGCGATTCTGGCTAATCTTGATAAGTGCTCATTTATAAGGAACTCGTTTGATTAAATGTTTCGCGTTTTCTATCTTATTATATTTTGATTTTATGCCCAGAAAATGTATACATGGTCTATTTGATTAAATGCGTTTTCTATTTAATGCCATGATAAGTTTATATGGTCTATATATATATATATATATATATATATATATATATATATATATATAATAAAATCTTACTATTATAAATAAATTCAATATCACTTCCCTAAGTAGCATGATGTCTTTTCCAAAATGGATGATAGTTAATGGCTGGTTGGAACCTGGTGTCGAAAGCAATATAGATTATGTTTAAAATGAATGTCAGATCGACTCAAAGCCTAATATGGTACATAATTGAAAAATGCTTCTTGCTCACGGCTTTTGTTGCGTAGTGAGTGATTTTCAAGACTCTAAAGCGATTATGCACCACACCCGATTCCGGCATCTGCATTTCTGGCTAGTATTGTTGATAAGTCCTCAATTAGAATAAAGCTGGTCTACTTGATAAACTGCTTTATTGCGTGTTTTAGTTTATACTGGTAACACAGAAAAATTCTAACTATTATACTATAAATCAATATACAACTTTAAAACCTAATGACTTAAATGCTAATCAGATATCCTTTATGAAAACTTATTTAACTTTAAATAAAATACATAACATTCCCTTTATGTTGAACATGATCAGACGTGCACACATTTTTAATTTACCAAAATCAATGATATAGTTTCTATTGTATACACCTGATGCACGCAGCGAATTATATGGCTTAATGGAAGTGTGTAAAGGAAGAAGATTTCACATTTGAATTGAAATTCCATCTACAAATAGACACATTTTTGTTTATTCAACAAATCGATCAAACCAGCGCCTACGTTTTTTTGCAATGAAGTATCTTTTTGCATTTCTGAACACAGGATAAAGGAGTATCTAATTCTTGCTTTTGAAATTACAATTTAACTGTTCATTAGTCAAATAATTTGATTTACACGTTATATTAAGCATAAAATTCGTTGATTTTTATGTATCCATTTCTATGCGTATGTTTTATATAATACTACCTAGCCTGAGAAATAAGATAAAAAGCTATAAACAATAAACAACTTTAAAAAAAGTAACAGTTTATCTTAGGCGGAATATTTTAAACAGCCATTTTAAAAATAATCTGATAAGTCAGCATTTTCTTAAACCATTAAGCAATCGTTTATTTCACGGATGGTGATAAAAGTTGTTTAAATCAAGTTTGCGAGCTTCTGATATACACCAATTCCATTTTTGTATATATTTGTTAAAAATAAATAAAGCACTGCCTAAAGTAGCAGAAACAATTCATCCGGTATATAGGTTTCATTCTGATTGGGAAATCTTCTTTTACTGTCCAGAATTTTGCCGCGGACAACTTTGCTAACAACTTTGATTTAAATAATTGTTATCGTCACCCACGCAATCAATGATTGTTCAATTATATAAATCTTCAATTCAAAACCGATTACCTAGGTGGTGTGGTGTCTGTTCTATTATAGTATAATGGGCGTGAGAATTCTCTATAATATGTGGCAGGGTGACACAGTGGATAGAGGCACACATTCCAAAGCAAACGTGCTCAAGTTCGAGCTCTATCCGCGGAAAATTTTTAAAAGTATTTCATTAGTTCTCAAAAAGGATGAAGCCGGTGTACTTGATGAATTATGTTTGTTAACAGATTTTTATGCTTTTTTACTGAGAAAAATGTATTTGGTGTAATTTGTGTTCATGTCACATTCGCAATATTTATTTGAATAATTATCACCACCCAGGCAACCAATGTTTCTTTAATTCAATGCCGCGTTTTGCGTACGCGGGTAATAGTTGTACACGGGCAGTTACACAAAGATCCGATTCTTCACACTTTCCGATTTTGTTTTGTCTTTGATCGGGTTGAATTCTTTTTTTTCAACTGGAAATGCGGTTCTATCACATCTTTGTTTACCGCGTACGCAAAACGCGGCATTTAATTAATTGAATTGTACACACCGCAGCAAAATTTCAAAAAATGTTTCTTTAATTATTTAAAACTTAAATTCAATACCTCTTCCCCTTATGGCGTGGTGTCTGTTATATTATGATAGATTGTGGATGACTTATTCAAACTTTAGTTATAAAGAGGCCACACAGGCTTCAACTGAACGAAATGCTAACAAAAAGCTTGAAATTTGTTAAACGATTGTCAACGCCTTATGTAAATGGAAGGAATTCTTTCTATACTGACCTTGCATTCATCTTAACAGTTGGTGTTTCTTTTTGTACACGTGATATAAAAATGCAGCTGTCTTCCGTAAATTATAAATACTTTTTTGGTGTCTATCCGACATTCTTTTGCTTTAACCTGTTATCCTTTATGTATTACAAAATTTATCGATTTTATGGAGTTTCGTGTTCCCATTTCTGATCACACCATCAAGAGATGTCCCATACTCACAAAAATGAGTAACCCAGATGGCAATGAAATAAAACAAGTAACACTTTATATAACCCATGTAATTAACAATAATACAATCTACTATCAACAATTAACCGATATTAATATTCACTACACACATTATGCATACATATAGGTATACATAGGTGTATGCAAATTTATACCACTATGCCCAAATACAGTTAAATACACGTGTATCGAAATTTCACTAATTAACCAGGAGTACTGAGAAAACATAATTATATAATCTTTTGACGAATCTTGTTTAGATTAGTTATTTGGTTCAATCACTAATGTAAAGATTGCTATTAGCTACTTCCCTATTCTATTCTGTAAAAGCACATAGTAACAACACTACACTATATACACAAATAGACACACGTATACAACACAGGATCATATATATATAAGCATCAGAAGCTACATTATATTGTTAAGTTGCATTTTCTATCTCGTGGATTTTCTAATGAATGTCCGAACTCACATCTATCAACTTTATTCCAACAGCTAGCTTAATCGAAAGATCATTTAATTGCAACTAGCTTGATAAGTAACGGTGAATGCTGTTGGTGTAAGAAATGTTAACACATGTTAATGGTATGTTGAACTAACTACCTACGAATGAAATTGAGAAATTTAAAATGATCAGAAAAGCCAACAAATACTATAACACTATGCAATAATTAGTTTGTTCCTATAATGTATGTACTCAATGAGACAGTTGTTTATATCAAGATCGTAACCTTAGTTAAAGAAATTGTTATCACCGCCTGCCAACCATTGCTTGTTTAATTATATAAATTTTCAATTCAATACTACTTCCCCATGCAGTGGGGTGTCTGTTCAATA
Organism: Eudiplozoon nipponicum; assembly: GCA_029291075.1. NCBI lineage: Eukaryota > Metazoa > Platyhelminthes > Monogenea > Mazocraeidea > Diplozoidae > Eudiplozoon > Eudiplozoon nipponicum. Next base: position 261,958 of record JAQBSW010000155.1, on the reverse strand, counting down.
ACGACAGATTGTTGATGGTTAGCTGGAACTTCATGTCTGAAAAGGAAAAGCTAACCAAAAATCATTAGTTAGTAAATAACTGTAAAAATTTTATCTAGTGTGCGGTAGGGTAGCTCAGTGGTAAGCGCGCCAGAATTCGAAAGAGACGTGTCCAGCTTCGAGCCCTGTCCGCGGCAAATTCTGGACAGTACGTGATGAGCTCCCAATAAAGACGAAACCAGTCTAATGGATGAATTGCATTTTTCACACTATACAATACTCATCTTATACTGGCAAATATAGGTACATAGAGGGTCAGGTATTTATATTAATATCGCAAATTTATTAAAATAATTTTTTATCACCGCCAGCGCAAACTATATTCGTTTAAGCCAATACATTTTTCAAATGGTGAAGGCGTTTGAAATGAGAGAATGTGTAGAGAATGACAAGGAAAGAGAAAATTGAACTGTTTTCTAAAAGGTTCTTAATGGTTTTTGCCAGCCTAAATTTATAAGAATTATAAAGGATTACATATGAAATGAAATAAAATTTAAATTATTTAAATTATTAAAAAATTTACAAGAAAATTTTTTTTTACTCAAATCAGTATAACAAGTGTAGTCTAATGAATGTCCATTAGATTATACTTTCCGTTCATGATGTCTTTGGTTTATCCTTCTGGTCACAATTGAACTAGTTTGTTACTAGGTTTGCAACACCTAATACATACTTGAATATAAATATTAGCTCTCCGCAACAAACAGTATTTAACTGTTATATATTGAATTGAATGATGTCATGCTTATCGTGAAATAAGATAACTGATATCGATCAAAGCCAAAGTGTACGGATTTACTGGAGTAACAGGTGTTCAAAAATAGTTGTAATTCTCAACTTCGGTGAACTATAGCATACACTGATACCCATTATGTTGGTACCATGTAAGGACTCGGAAACCATAGTGCTAATACCATGTACCTTTTCGGTACGATAATGTAAGTATCGGTTACTAACACAATAGCCATAGTGTTAGTATCCTTTACAGACTCGGTATATATATTATATAGTGTGAGTTAGCGTTGAAGTCGCAGGTTTACACATTCGTCTAGGAGATTGTACCGTCCTATTATCCCACATTCCTCACCAAAATATATAGTGGTTAAATGGCGTAATACCGGCTCCTACTTGTGAGTCGCCAGTAAGCACGAAACGAATGTGCATGAGATTATACTTCCCGTTCATGCTGCATTTGGTTTATCCTTCTGGTCACAACTGAACTAATTTGTTACTAGGTTCACAACACTTAATACATTCTTACATATATATTAGTTCTCCGCACCAAACAGTATTTAAGTGTAGTCTAACTTGAATAAGAATCCGAATATGCTAGCTATTTAATTGAACTTTCGAGCTTTTACTCGATTTTTCTAATCTTACTTTACTATTAGTTGGTAATGCCTCATTGAATAATAGGCTTTGCATGATTTCAACTCTTAATAAATTCGTAATATTTGGCTCTGACTTTATTTCAGTTGATTTTTTTATTGACCTATTCAACATATTCAGATTCGCTTACCGTCTTTCCAGTCTATCTGATGGCCTTTAAATACTGTTTGTTGCGAAGAACTAATATATATGCAAGTATGTATTAGGCGTTGCGAACCTAGTAACAAATTAGTTCAGTTGTGACCAGAAGGATAAACCAAAGGCAGCATGTTCGGAAAGTATAATCTCATGCACATTCGTTTCGTGCTTACTGGCTTGTTTTTTTAAGGCCTGCTAGGCCAGATTTCTGAATTTTTCCATATTACATGCTCTTTTAGACCAGATTAGTCTTTACACACCATTTCAAGCGCTCCTGGTTTTTTCAAAGGTTGGTAGTTTAACGCCCATTATCATTGGATTTTTAATCCAGTTCTAATGTTATATTACGTTTCTCTCGTTCTTTTTTTTCTTACTCGATTTGGAATCTGGTATTAACAGTACCTTGACGGTCATCTTTGGTTTATCTTGCTTTACCGGTGTTGAATTGGTGTCAAAATTTTTTATATAAACACTCATTGTCGTTTCTATTAATTCCAGTGTTTTTCAATTTTCCTAGAATATCATTTTTTGTCTTCACAACTAATCCTGTCTGTATTTCGAATAAGCTATTCAAAAACCACTTATTGTCCCAGATTCCAAAATGGTTACTTTCCTATCATAGGGAGGTCTCGAGTAAAACTGAGTAACTCGAATAATTATCCTTCTTATAGACATCCTTTTACTATAACCAACAATCCCGTCTCAAATCTTTCGTCAATGAACGCTATCGCCCCGATTGTTTCCTTTCCCAAATGAACTAAATAGAAACTTTTGTGTATGGCAAATTAAGTAATTTAAACAATTCAACGCCTCCACCAAGGGAAGTGGTATTGAATTGAAGTTTCACCTAAATAACCTATTATTAATTGATAACATTAGTTTAAATCAAGATTGCGAACTTGACATTAATTTTATTATATAAACGTCTGTCAATATTAACAAAGCAGTGTATGAGTTAGCAAAGAAATTTCATCCAATAGACAGACTTCATCCTTATTGGAAACTTTTGAAATACTTTAGGAATATTTTTGCGGACAGGACTCGCACCTATGCGTGTTTGCTTCGGAGTCTGTAACGCTCTCCACTGTGCCGCCCTGCCACACAATGAATACAATTCCCGGTTATGGACAAGTTTATGATTTTGGTTAGATTTTATATCACGTGGAACCTATTTGGCATCGTTTTAGACATAAGGTTTCAGCTAGCCACACCAAATATTTCATTATAGAACAGAGACCATGCTATCTTTGGAAGTGGTATAGAGGTAAATATATATATACTTAAGTAAGTATTGGTTTCGTGGGTGGTGATAACTATTACTTAAATCAACATTGCAAGCTTCGTATCAGCTCCTACTCCTTATACATTTATTTGTAATTTCTGGTCAGGATTGTGTAATATTTTTTAATTTATGTGATTTATGTATAAATTATAATTAAAATAGTTTATAAATATGTTCATAAACATATTTTTATGCGATATGGCTTTATTGTGTATTTGTGCATACCGGCTCATTGGCTGATTAAGGCAACTGAATGGACAAATCATTGCTTTAATGACATATATTAAAAAATATCTGAATTTGATTGACCATGAATTCATAGTTCTTAGCATCCTGATTTCTAAGCTGTGCTTTCTTTTCACTGGAAGATGCTATATGGTGACGTTTTTCATCTGGCATTGAGTAGTTTTGAAAAATAAAAGAAGGTCTGATTCAATACCCTATTCATTTCATCAGGTTAGATACTATAGTGGCGAATGTAAACATGCGCACTTTACATATTATGCTTTCCGGTTTAATCGATTGATAAAATTTTAAATTAATGACCGGAAGTGAAACTGAACAAGAAAATTTAAAATTAAGTGTTTATAAAAAAACAAAATTTTGTTCGCATTTCATAGTTAAAATTGGCGTCCCTTAAGCTTCATTTTTATTAAGCATTTTTTAATTAGTGACACTTTAATTGATATAGGACTTTGAGGGTATACCAATTTTAGCATTTACTAACGGTGCGTATTAATTTGCCAACTATATGTTGGAGTTAAGAGGAAATGCTTCTTCTTATTGTAAGTAGCCGGTAATCACATAACTAATGAATTTATAGAATTACAGCTTATGATTTTGCTGAATTTGTATATCATCTGGGTGTACTAGGAGCACCGTGTCTACGATATAAACGGAAAAATAATAGTTCGTGGCAACTATGAATTTAGAGATAGTATATGCTCATTTAGGTATAAACTATGGTAAATATGAAGACGTACCTCATAAGCATACCTAAACACGTAAATTCTTCATTTATTAACTGAAACAAAGCTTTTTCTTGAATTTTTGTCATATTAACGCAGTTTATACGTGTTTTAACGTATATTTAATGTAGCATCCATTTTAGCATCATTTTAGCGTAGTGGCGAGCAATAGTGCTTCGAGCGTTTTCTTTTAATATACTTATTTGCTCGGGTGTCAGATTAAGATTTAGGAAATTCTTAACGATTTTTGTCAATTTTGACGTGAATTTACTTTTTATTTGTTGGTGAATAGTCGACGCAACGCGTCAATGCAGAAAAGCGAAACTAGAGATGGTAAACTGGCTACTTCCAATGACGCGAACGAACTTCTGAAACGTGATCATGGTAATCAAGGTGACAGTGTCGATGCAGCACTGACAAGTGACAGCCTCCAGCCTCGGCCTGTCTACCCGGATTTGCCTCGATTGTGCGGATATGCCCGCTTATGCCATCCAAGAAGATTTGCTTTTTCTCGTTTGTCAAAACGTGTTTACCTGGTGTTGCAGGACAATCTTAAAATTAACATTTACAAGGTGAGGGAATATGTCATAATAAAACAGAAGAGAGCACATCTATTTTTGCTCTTTCTATTCCTATAAATATAAACATATACATTAAAAAATATATATGGTTTGTAGCCATTATCAGACTCTGCCCCATTTTTATCGCAATAGTCGTTAATGCATTTGAATCATTAATACTAGTATGTATGTTCACTGGAGCACGCTTTCTAACGGATAGATACCCCTTGGAAGTATGAAGTGTGATTAAAGTTTAGTAAATAATTTGGACCGAATTTTCTTAATTGAAAATCGTCCAGTTTATTTTTGGATTTTAATAATTGCAAATGCATTGAGAATGCTTACTGTCAAGCATCAAATTACTTCTGGCTTTAATCGATAGCACCGGCGAACATTTCTCATTAACATTTTGCAAACAGATTACTAAAAATCACATATCCAAGTTTCTACGATTTAGCAGATGTTTAAATCTATTCTAGATATTTATCGGAGTCAGCTAGCTGGTCGCTTATACATTTCTAACAATGGATCAGATTTAAATAAATATATCAAAATTTTAGAAAAAAATTATCTATATGTGTGCATATATATACATCCTTTTTTAATGCCAGCCTTAATAAAATTCATAGTACTGTTTCCATGTCGAGAAAGAAAAAGATATTTTATTAGATACAAGAACCGTTTCTTTCTCATATTCATCTCAAGTATCTGCAAATGAATATCTTTTTATATATAGAGTGAAAAGCCAGACAAAATAGAAAACTGTGAACTTGGAGAGAGTGTGAAATAAGAGAACAGACAATCAATTGCCGGTATCCCCTCCAGTTCAAGCTTAATTCGGGAACATGCTTCTTCTGTTTGCATAAATCCGGCTGCAATTTGTTTATTCATAAATCTTGGAGAGTATATATATATATATATATATATATTATACATATATATGTATATATGTATATATATATATATATATATATATTATTAATGTAATTTTTCTTCTAACTATAAGTATATATATATGTATATATATATATATATATATATATATATATATATATATATATATATATATAGTTGTTTATTTGCTTATCAAAATTAAATATTACGGTAGGTTTTATTTAGATATATTTTTATAATAAATTAAAAAATGCATGAGATTAATTTGTTAATCCTTCATTCTCGATAACTAATCTGTCTTTGTTTGGAAATCATACTGTCGCGTAATCGATTTCTTCTCGTAGCAGTCCCAGCTACTATGAAGAAATTGATATCATGGTATTTTTCGAAGATTTCCTTTTCTATCTAATTATATTTTGGGAAAATCCAATACATATGTATAATTCTATAACTTAAACAATTCATGAAGTGAGAAATGCAATCAATCTACAGAACTATTGCTGACCAAATTGAGAAGCGTCTTAGTAAAATCGAACAAAACCGCGAAATTTGTTGACAATCGGCACAATTTAAACTTCATAGCAACCGCAAGATTAATGAGATCATCAGAGTTAACCAACTCTATATAAGCTAAATCTTGTTTTAATTAACGACCGTTTAACATTACCTGCTATGTATGAACGATTGCTAATCCTGTTACTTGTCGGCATAATAGCCGTCCTATAATGATAGTTTTACTTTTTTGAGTCTTATTAAATACAATGGAATTGGTGTTGTTATCCAGCTCGCGAACTTGATTTAAAGAATTGTTACCACCAAACGCGCAAGCATTGGTTGTTTAATTGGATTGCTTATTTATATATGTGGCGAAAGCTGCAAAAAGTTAATGCACGTAACTTTAAGGAAATTGTGTAGCCGATATTTCCAGTCAAGAACAATGTATGCGAGATTACTACAGGTGAGAGCCGCATGTCTATACATATATATGCATTGCAATTTTATCCTCGCTAGTCAGTTTTTCATCTTGCCTGTTGACAATCTGAGAAGGTCAAAACGCGTCGAAAGGCGGGACTGACGGTAGATTTGCTATGTTGTTTGACTGGGTAAATACAATGCGATTGGTGTTCATATCTAGCTCGCCAACTTGATTTAAAGAAAAATAGACCATTTTTAGAAGATGGCCCTTCGCCTTGAAAGTAGTTATTCCAATGAACAAGAACTGGCAAGAGAATAGTTTTTAAAACATGCGAAGATAATTTTGATTGAGTGTCTCATGGCGTTGAGGAAAGCATAATAGCAATGAGCAAACTGACCGTTAATTTAAACCCAAACCCCATTTCTGACTAATATTGAACTGTTTACCGTGTTTATCTGCAGAGTATAAGTTGATTGATTAGCTGAATGTATGCTTGCCACGCTCAGGAAATCTTATGGTGACAGTTTTTTCCAGAGATGCCGTTTCAAATATGTGTGTTAGACATTGCGTGCCTAGGCACAAAACGTTCATCTGAAGTTGTATCTACTACTGCTTTAATTCACATACGTTTATAAAATTTCACCGTTCAAATGTCCCACATTTCTTGGTCAAATATTTTTTGGGATTTGGACAAAGTTCCGGCTCTTTTTGATGAATCTCCAGTAAACACAAAACGCATATGCACATGCAATTATGCCTTTTGTTCAAGTTGAATTTGACATATACTTCTTGTTCTACTAGGTATAAACGTGTAATACCTAAGATCATGTATATTGGTTGTCCAAAATCAAGACTAAATAAACATGATATGCCATTTAAATGTCATGCTATTGAATAAAGCATGATTTATATAATTTTTTATTGGTACCAATATCCATGAAAAAGAAACTATTACAAATTTCAAAATGAGAAAATACTTATCATACTCGAAACACAACTTTTGATTGACAAGAGGACCTGGCTAATATAGGCTTTGTTACTAGGTTCGCAACACCTAATACATACTTGCATATCTATAAGTTCTCCGCAACAAACAGTATTTAACTAATATAGGGTTTGTCTAATTTGTGGTAATTTAATTTTTCGATAGGTATGTATACATTTTAAGAAAGGCTGAACATGTAAAGATTGCAGTTCGTTTCTAAGTTACTGCGATATCGTTTAGTCAATCATGCCACACCATATTATTTAACTAGTCGTCGAACAACATAAAAAACTACCGCCACCCGCGGTAGACTGGTTAAATACAATTGGATTGGTGTTTACTTCAAGCTCGCAAACTTGATTTAAAGAATTGTTACCACCACCCGCGCTAACATTTATTGTCAAATTGTAATGCCACACCATAGTTTCTTTACTGAAATGCTACTTAAACGAACCAAATTTATTTAGGCATTAGAAGTAGACTTTGCTCTGTTGAGAGGTTTGTGTGATTCTACTCTATTGTTGGAAGCTTTACTGACACTTTCTTCGCAAAGACTTATATTTTCTTTTATGAGTTAATAAATATAGTTGTGCAGCTTAATTTTCAGATATAAATTAACAAGAACATTGAAATTTTGCTAAATGCTCTTTGTCTATTAACATTATCTGCTTCGTCCATTTAAGAAGCTCTTGAAAATGACGTTTATGTATTTATATGTCATAAAATTATACGCAATCATCTAATGACAATTTATAACGTATGCCAAACTTAGGAAATCAATACAAAATAAGTACGTTATTCGATTGGCTAGTATTCACTTTTTCATTGAAATTCATTTCATCGAAATAACTGAAGAGTTTTTATCTCTTTCAGCGTCACTTCTTCTATCTTCAAAGGTATTGATTTGGTACCACTTAAAACGTTGGAACATATTCCATGTAGTTTGTGCACTATTTAATGTCGAATCACGCTTCACAGTACGTCTAGTTGCTTGGTATATTGATTTAATGGCCATACATCTAATAAACAGCTCTGCTCTGTTATCCATTATCGCCTGATCAATTTGTCATGTATTTTATGCTTAGTTTCGTTGCCCAATGTTTATTAGCCAGTAAACACGGCGCGTTTAAGTCAACTAGATTGCACATTTTGCTCATTCTGACTAAAATATCCTACTTTTTCTGCATTAATTAACATTTAATTCGATATACCACGTCTAACACAAAAATGAATAGCAGTGTTCTCTTCTTTATTTACATTTTTGACATATTTTCCAGGAGCCAAAATGAATCTGGATTTGTCTATCATAATCATACTGCACTGTAGAAACAATTATTTCAAATGGATTCCATTTTTGTGTAAAGTGCTTTTTGTACTAGGTGCTTGTGACTATCGCTATCTGTTTCAATTTAAAAACAAATTCAATGTTTTGGCCAGGCAAAATGGTAAAATTATATCATTCTAAATATAGTTTATGAGTAAATGGACGCAAAACAAGTTTTTTTTAAATTTGGTGGTTCACATTTGTTCAAGTGCATAGGCTATCTTTGATATGAAGATACCAATTGTCCTATTTGTCCTTGTAGAAAAACTTTTATAAACATTACCTTCGGAATAGTCCACTGAATAGACGAAAGTATGTTTATTTTAGGGAATGATTTGATTTATTTCGTGAACATTTTAAAAACACGAAGGTATTTCTTCAGTTATTGAATATTTTATTTATGTTCATAGGAAAAGGGAAATCAAAACATTATTAACCACTATCATTTTGCAAAGCAACCCAGAAATTTTGTTAATTTATTGTGTAAGTAATTCTTCCCAACAGTTTACAACACTCTATTCTGTAAGACGGAACAGTAAGTCGAAATAATTGCGTTATATTTAGTTTCCATAATGAAAAGTGTTAATTTGTGCCATTTACAAAACGTTGCAAAATTGTTATGTTTGTGAAAGTATAGCATTTGTGCTATGAACAGAACCGTTGGGAATATGTGTAAATTCAGAGCTTAGCTCAAACTTGGGCACGTCTGCTTTAGAATTTGGTGCTCTAACCACTGAGCAACCCTACTGCACACTACAAATAATTTTCAGTTATATTATAATTAATGTTTTTTGTTATAATTTCCTAAAGGTGGGGCCCGTATAGCATTCTTTTAGATCCGAGGTTCCAACCAACCGTACCCAATCTGTCATTGTTCAACAGACACCACGCTGCATGGGAATGTAGTAATTAAATGAATATCTGTACAACTAAACAAAAAAAAGGTTGCGAGAGCGGTGATAACAATTACTTATATCAAGTTTTCGATCTGGATATAAACACCCGACTTATTATGTATACTCATTTGTCAGTTTAAACTAAGTATTTTTAGTTTAGAATAGGCAATTCATCTAGTAATTACGTATTAGGTGTTGCGCACCTGGTAAAAATTTAATTCAATTATGACCTGCAGGATAAACCAAAGACAGCATGATTAAAAAATATAATCTCGTGCACATTCGTTGCGTGCTTACTGGCGACTCATCAGTAGGAGCTGGTATTACGTCATTTACCCACTATATATTTGGGTGAGGAATGTGGGAAAATTGGACAGTACAATCACCTAGAGGAATTTGCATACCTGCAGTAGTGAAGCTAATATCATATAAAGTCTCGAAAATATGAGTTCAACGCTAACTCGCCCTATATAATATATACATAGAGCTTGTAAATGATACCAACACTATGGATATTGTGTCAGTACCCGATACCAGCATTATAGTCCCGACATATACCTGGTACTAACACTATGGTTTCCCAGTCGTTGCATGGTACCAACACAATGGATTTCAATGTATGCTTTAGTTCACCAAAATTGAGAATTACAACTATTTCTGAACACCTGTTACTCCAATAAATTCATACACTCTGGCCTTGATCGATATCAGTTGTCACATTTCATCTAGTAGACCGGTTTCGTCCTTATTGGGAACTCATCACGTACAGTCCGGTTCTCAATAATGACGAAACTGGTCTATTGGATGTATTGTCTTTTCAAGACTGTACAATGCTTAGTTTATACTGAAAAACGCGTGTACATAATGGGTCAATTGTTTAAAACAAGATACAAGCCCTGATTTAAGTAATTGTTACCGCTGCCCGTGCAACTAATTTTCGTTTAATTTTATCTGATCTGTTTGTATCTTACTGATTGTTATTTGTAACCATTGGTGGTCAAAGCGCACCAATTCGTGTAATTGACGATATTTTTCATATTATAGATCCGGTAAAATATGATGATTTGTTTATTTCAAGACTACAAATCTTATTTGAACAAAATAATTTTTCGGCCTATTTCATTCACATTACTGCATGTGTTTATAAAATGGAATTGATTTTGATATGGTAAACCAAATAATTTTTCATCAAGCGTTGGTATTGATTCTGACATCGGCTCGGATTAAATCCTACTTATTATAAACGACTATTAGTACTAATTTTTTATTTCATTTTTTATTAAGATTTATTGCATTTATTTGTTGTCAAACTATCAAATATTATCTGGTTGAGAAGTATCAATGTGGAAATAAGACAAAATGATTGATCATACTTGTGTAATCGGCCACGCAAATAGTATTATTTTCACGCAACACACAAAGAAAATGTAATCAATCACTTCCCCTTCGCGCAAAACGTTTCTTTCACACCATTAACCAGTTCCGACAGTGTAAATTCTTGAATGTTGTTCATTTTCAGGTGCTCTGATTATTGGCTTCGATTGATGGGTTCTCACTTCTCCTTTCTTTTTTAAGCCTTCCATCAGCTGATTGTCTGAAAATGACGTTGAAACAATAGCCATATTGTTAGTATCCTTTACAGACTCGGTATATATATAGTGTAAGTTAGCGTTGAACTCGCATTTTAGAAAACTAAATGAAGTTAGCTTTATAACTGCATGTTCACACATTCGTATAGGACATTGTACCGTCCTATTATCCCACATTACTCACCCAAATATATAGTGGTTAAAGGACGTAATAACGGCGGCTACTGATGAGTCGCCCGTAAGCACGAAACGAATGTGCATGAGATTAATACTTCCTGTTTATGCTGTCTTTGATTTATCCTTCTGGTCACTAGTGAACTAATTTTGACATTCTGTTTGAATGATTAAACAAATTAGGATTGCTGTTTATCGGCGATCCGCAAAATGTATTGAAATAATAAATCGAATGTATTAGTACTTTTAACTGTATGTTAATATTTTTCTCATTTAAGGATGAACACAAGGAGACATTCTATTATGCATTTAATCAACTACCTGTGCAATCAATAATTTCACAATTGATTAATTTACATTAATATAACAAAGACAGAAATAACTCAATGTGCATGACTGCATGCGAGACTATTATGACTTAGAGCTGCAGATCCGATTTCGCTACCTCATATATGTTTTGTGATTTATTTTTCGTTAGCCAATTTGACGTCGTGCTTCAAATTTTACCGAAGAAGATCGAAAAGCGTCAGTACGTGTAACTAGCGGTAGTTTTGCTGATTTGCTATTAAATTAATAAAATAAGATTAGCGCTTTTCTCAAGTACACAAACGGAATTTCTCATTTTTTATCACCATCCGTATAAACGAAGACAGTCTAACTGTATCAATAAAATGTATCGTGCGAAACCTGTAAAAATGTTCTTTTCTTAACTGCACAGAAATTGTGCAGGCGACATTTATAGTCAAGTATAATGTGTGTGAGGCTACGGGAGTTGGTTGTCTCAGGTCTACTTTTCTTGCTAACTATATGCCTTCCTGTTATATCCACGTTAGTCAGTTTGACAATTTGATCTGATGTGGAACATAGAAAGTCGAAAGCCGTCAGCACGTGCGATGGACGGAAATTTCAGTCTCGTGTGTCTGAAAAATTTAAGTTGGATTTTTGTTTGTCTTACTTACGTAAATTTAATTTGCATAAATCAAGCAATGCTGACTTTTATTCAATTGCATTCCATTAAACCGTGGTTTAAGTCTAAGCTTAAATTTTATTGGATAACATCATTGCTAGTTAATAAGATATTATTAACCAATAAGTTTTTGCTAACTGTTAAATTTAACACCATATCAGTTTGTGCAATCGCTTTAAATAAATACGTTTAGATTTGCTCAAATAAATGCAACTCATGTTTTTTACATCCGGTTAGCAATAGATTAAATGACTTCAGCTAAATGCCTTTGTGTAGAATTTAAAATTAAATGTAATTAATTGATTTTTCCATTGTAAGATTTTAAATTTTATCTACAGTCCAATATACTTAACAATATCATTGCAACAAAAGTTTGAATTATATTACATGCCAGTGTCGATTGTGGTGTAAATATTGGATAACGTCAAATTTTAGTCGAACGTTATCTCATACGAACTTGTACTCATAAGTTATAGGGCGCTTTTCGCCAACCACGTTTGCTGCTTAATTTTGTGGTTATCTGAATTTGAGCATGTATCAACATCAAACGAAACCGAGTTTTAAGTATTTTAAATAAATGTATAATTATGAAGATAATTTGGCGATGTATATTATTTTCTAACATTAGCTTTTGAAAAAAATCATGCTTTCTTGCTCTTTATTTATTAAACCAAGGTTTCGAGCTTGATATTAAGACTAATTCCCTGAAGAACACGTTTTCCAGTATAAACTAAGCATTTTATTGTGTAGAAAAGGCAATTCATCAAAGTAGACTGGTTTCGTACTTATTGGGAACTCATCACGTTTAGTCTAGAATTTTCCGTTTTCACATTATTCAATGCTTAGTCTTTACTGACAACTTTATGTAAATAATGGATCAGTTGGTTATAACAGAGTCATTTATATAAAATTAGTCGGGAAGATGTAAAAATTAACTTGATTACGCGAAATATCTCATTTAATGTGTTAATTACTTTTGTTTGGTGGGACAAGTGATGGTCTGAAGAAGGTAATTTGAAATGAGCGTCGACCTTTCTTGAATAAAACATGTTAACATGTATAATAGTATCCTTATTGGTCGTTCAACCGATTGATTTTTTTTAAATTAAGGAAATTTTACCAGATAGGCGTCTGTAACGCATAAATCCAAATTTTTATAAATAAATTCACTCAGGGAAATGTTATAACATATACGCGTACTTAGACATAAGTGAATCAATGTCACCATATTTCATTAATATAATGCACACGTTGAACTTTAAGTCTAAAGATATGCCATATAGGCTCCACTTGAAGGTAAGGCTAACCAAAAATATGAGTTCATTTATGACTGAAAGTTGTTCGTAGCCTGCGACATGGATGCTCATTTGTCACAGACTTTGAATCGGATGTGCTTATATCTGAGCCCTGTTCGCAGATAATTCTGAATTGTACTGAGTTCGGAATAAGGCTAAACTGGTCTATAGGATGAATTACCTTTATTTGTCGTTATGTTTTGATCGACGCTGACAGAGATTATTTTAACGATCTGTAATATTCTTACAAATCACCACCACAAACTATCAGTTTCTAAATGTGCATTCGCGGTGGTCGTTTTGGTATTCTGTTACAATAAAGATGGCGAATTGGAAATAAGAAAACCAATAGGATTAATCAAAATGTTATAAAATTTATGGTTTTCGGTAGCTTCAAAAATAGTTTCATTGCATGAGAATTCTTTGAAAGTTAAATCATCACAGAATGCAATATCCTTTTTTTATTTTAATACCACTTGTTTTGGTAAAAGTCTTTTAAACTACCATAAAATTTTCCATCATCCTATATCCAACTCGTACTTTTAGTTATATAGCTTCCAAATAATTAATGCTTGAGCTCCTAAAATTAAATGTCTAGAAAAGGGTTCTGTCGGTCTTCGGTAAACATGTTGCTTGTGGTAAAGAAGTTCTAGATTATTTTTTATTTCAGCTAGATGATAATTAAGAAATAATATGACTATTTAAAGGAAGTGGGTACTGAGACATGTCATTATATTATACAAATTTAATTGGCATGATTAGAACAGTTTGTAACATTTAACTAGTGGTGTGAGTTTTGCAGTTTAATGTTGAGTTATTGTTTCTAAATACAAAGACTGTGGATTTAAATCTCAGGCATCATTTGGGCTACGATTATTTTGGTTTTTTTTCCTATAAGTTTTAGTTCACTCTTCGCTTTAAATGCACATTATCTAATCAATAAACCAAAAGTTCATGGCGTGGGTTGTGCAAATAGTCATTTGCATCAGGTTTACGGACTTGAAATAAACATCAATACCGATATTTTGCCATGCATCACAACATGAAAACACAGAGATTGCATAGTTTGTGATGAACTTGTCACGAAATATACGATTTTAACTTTATTTTAATGGATATATTATGGTAGTCTACGTTTAATTTTCGACTTAGTCTTACGTATGAACCGATTATTATCGGTTCATTATTATCATAACATTTATCTCGCCTATTACCTCCAACTTATACATATTTGCCTGATATTTCTGGGGAAACTTGATAATCTTTAGTATGATCCTCTATTCTGATCACACTTTAATTCTGCTGTAATTCTGCCTTCGGTGCTCATTCTGTAGAATCTCAACTAGTGATTCATCAAACAGGAATTTTGTTCAGCACTTTGACTTTTCACATTACAACTAATACACAAAATTTTACTTGCTTTCAGAACACGTACGTTACTTACCTGATTTATTTTACCATTTCTTAGCAAATTAGGCATTTAAATTTTATTCAACTTTTGGCTAATTTCCTTTAACGATGGGCGATGACCTTATTAAATCCTGTCAACTTTACGAAGTGTCATAAAAGTTTCTTTTATTTTGTTTTACAGTTTCTAATTGTATTTCATTATTTTATTTAGCTTATGCACATATACGCGCATAAATTTATTTATGACTGTGTTTAATTATAGTGTGCTTTCCACTGTATGAAATTATGACCAATGTTGCCATGACGTTAAGCAGTTAATAAACTGAATGTGTCGCCTTTTAATGTATGGTATTGTAGTTCACATCACACTTGTCAGTTGGTTCTACATTTTCGTTAAAATGCAAGTATGCGCACGTTTTATGGTGGTTCTGTCTGGTTTTCAATGCAAGACATACCTCTCGATGCATAACAGTCCATTTTACTTATTAATTTATCTTTCTGTAATGTGAAGAAACCATACACCTGCTAGATACAGAAACATGAGACAAAAATTGTTGTTTCCGTAGAAGTACGTCGTTTGAAACAATGCCATCATTATTATTGTTTAAAGTTTAATCGCTGATGCATTTCCTGTTGAATTGGAGAATTTGTGTACATTACGAGTATTTTCGTTTCTTTAATTTAAAAAAACACTAAAATTTTAAACTGCACTCATAATTAATGTCTTAATTATATATATATATATATATATATATATATATATATATATATATATATATACATATATATATATATATATATATATATATATATATATATAATGAAGATAAAGTTTGTGGACTTGATATGATCAACAATGGCATAAACATTTCTGTCCTGCACTTTATCCACAATTTGAAGCAAATATAAAACATTTATGCTCTATGAAACGCTATCATAATACAACAGGCATATAGTAAAAGAAATGAATTCTAGACATGGAAATGTAACATCCACTCGAGAAAAATGGAAGTTTCGCATTGGCAATGTATAGAAAATAAACTTCAACTGGAAATACATCAATTACAGCGGAATTGTTCCAATATTCCATAAACGAGAAGTGATTAGCTACCTAGCAAACCAAATCAGAATGATCTCCTCAGAAAACAAGATCGAAGAATGGCTGAGCTATCTGAAGAATCTATTTTTAATAAAAAAACACACGGAGTGAGTTATAGCTGTCAATATCAGACCACATCCAAGTTGTACTACAAAGGATACGAGCAAAAATATTTTCCTGATCTTATCATTTAGATGCGACCTACCAGCCTAAATAATTACATGGTGGTTTAATCAAATATTTTAAAAAATCTTCCCTAGTACAGAAGTAAACATCATCTACAGCACACACAGAATCATGAGACGTTATGCCAAGCATCAGTCAGCAATTCTTTTTCAATCCATTAATGCTTATAACTTTGCAAGTATGTGTAGTAGCATAAAAAATAGTACTTATAAAATCGAAACACATACCTAGACATATATTGTTGAATCTCCACGATTTACGTGCGGGTTGTCGATTTGCTCTATCGAAAAGATCTTATTGATCACTATTCCAAAGTACGCATCAAGTTTTTCTTATTATTTGGGCGCGGATTCGTCCCTTTCTTCTGAAGAATTCGACATCGTTAATTCTAACCACTGGAAATGAGATAAGATCTAATATACGTTGACTGGCGACATTTCCCATATCATCATCATGCCTCTAATCACACACATGGTACAATGCTCACAAAAGCAAATTTAAGAAAATTTGGTAACCTCGTTCCGAAACAGTTCCATTTATATTTTCATTTTTGACTCATCAATGGTTTTTAATAAAGAATTGGTCTCAGTAACTAAACTCCATATATGCATATGCATGGAGCACATGAAAAAAACCACTTAAAAACTATATATATATATATATATATATATATATATATATATATATATATATATACTACAAATGGCAGACCAACCCCAACATCAGCACAATTGACGCTATCTCAAATTCCCGGGTTGTAGCTTTGCACTAACAGTTTCACAAAGATCCGATTGATTCCCATTTCCTAATACTCATCGATGTTTTTTCTTATTGGCTGAGTGCAGATTCGTCCCTTTCTTCCGAAGGCTTCGACATCGTTCATACTAACCACTGGAAATGAGGTACAATCTAATCTTGGTTGACCGCGAAAACATTCAAACGATACCTAGACATGTAAACATGCCTGCTTTCATTCGCACCTTCAAATTATCACATATATTGCCACCAGCAATCGCTTAACGGTTGCAAGGAAATAAAAGTCAAACGAAATAGCAGATCAGTTCTCATTCATTTAATCAGAATGGATAAAACTGAATGATTTTAGAGTTTATCAATAACCTTGGTAATATATATATATATATATATATATATATATATATATAATTTTAATAGAGAGTAGAATTTATCTATTTTGATTCCAAACACAAATAAATTATTAAGTTTAAAGAAATAGTCGCATACAATGTACATAGAGTTAAAGTTCAGATAAATATATACATAAAGAAAAGCTTAGTTATAACAACATACAAAATCGGTATTAAACTAACCATTCGCAGATACTATGTACTGTATAAATTTGCAATATCAATCCACAAGACACTATGATATTTCATTGTACATCAATAGAAACAAAATATATAAAGTCTTATAAAACAAATGTACTTTATAAAATAAGTATAAATCCACAATTAACGTGATCGTTGCTTTAGCCGTGCAGATGTATTATCGTAAAAAGCATTTTCAATTTCAGAATAGAGCAGTTTAAAATTCATTATAGTAGGAAATACATTTCTTATTTTATATATTTTAAAAAGAATGGTCTTCGTAAAATTTCCCCCTTCATTGTAGGAGTGATCGCCGGCAATCCAGATCTTGTCTCTGTTTCATTCGTTTTCTTTGTTGAACTCATATAAACACTCGTCCATTGGTCCAGATGGAATATTTCTTTGAAATGCAGTAATACAAACCCAATCTAAAATGCATAGATGCTGTATGATACAAAAATAATATATTTCACAACTTTTCTTCGTTAAAAAATTTACAATGAAAACACTACCATGTCTAAATATATAAGTGACGTTATACATTTTATGCAAGGTTTATACTATGCTAACAATATATTTTATAAATACACAAACACACATATATATATATATATAATTCTTGCATAAAAAGCTGATCTACGTGAAGATTTTATATTTAAATATATTAATTTCCACAAATCATCTGGACTTTATTCGACTAAAGAAGCGAATCTAATGACATGTTATACTAAATCTAGCTTTTTTGCAATATCGGAAAACACGTGCAGTTTATTTTTTATTGAATGTTGCAGCTATAGACCCACGCACCAGCATATATACATGATGCTTACTTATTTATGAAAGGTAAGTTTTTGTTATGAGATTTACCAGTAAGTATAGATAAAGCCGCATTCACGAAATTGAAACCTTTTCTAAATTTTTGTAATAAAATTTTGGTTTTATGAACTTACTAACAGTAGTTTTGCTATTTTGGGCTACTGGTTGAATAAAATGGAATTGGTGTTTATAACTAGCTCGCAAAATTCATTTAAATAATTTCAACAGTTTGTTCAATGTTTTTAATTTTTTTTACGATAGCTTGCTTTGATTAGGTATTTGCTCTTTGGTAATAAAATGCAAAAATATCAATAAATCTGCATGGCTAATTAATACGGTTGTAAGAAAAGATATATCGTTTTCAGTCAAAATTTATGTCAACATAAATAGAGGATTTATTGGCCTCCTTGTCTTAAAAGGTATAAATCCATCGCCGAACATCGGGATACTTATCATATCAACAATTAACAGAGATGGTTTTTAGATTCACCCCATTAGTTCTACAATATATTGAATCCTCTTCGTTTATAGATGTACGACGTGTTTGTCTCCTTGATTGATTAATTCTGACTAGTTCTGTCATACTGAAGGATGTAACATAACGTGTACTATCCACTAGAAATGTTGGAGTCTCAATTATTGCTGACTGACTTACGACGTTCCGACACGTCATGTCTTGTCTCATTAACAGTTATTCGATAAAATGTTGTTGCAAAACACGATTTATGGCAAACGTGGTACTCTTCTTCGTGACAGATCTATTTATATATATATATATATATATATATATATATATATATACATTCTAGACTTAATAACGATTAGGTATACCTAACCATCAGACCTTTAGCAACTACTCACCTATACGCATAATCATACTCGAACAAACGTAAATACGCGCATCGTCTATATGATGAATTATATGATAGAAGCGCGTAACAAAAATCGTTTAAGCAAAATGATACCTCGGCTATAATATTTTTGGATGTTTCCTCAACATGAAACTGGAGGCTCGTAGATTGAAAAACAGAAATGATCTAAAAAGGCCTCCGACGCCTTTCGACAGAATGAGATCACGCTTACATGCAAAAAGTTAAACCCGAAAAGGCTCCTAAAGTAGTATCATCAGTAAACACTAAAAGAATGTGCGTATGAGATTATTCCTTTCGTTAATGCTGATTTTGGTTTATCCTTCTGGTCATAATTGAACAAATTTGTCATTAGATAGGCTGCACCATATTTATGGTATTAAAAATATAAGGTAATGAGCATCTAATGACATATTCACTTTAATACTCAAACTAAACACGTATATGAATGGACAGAATTGCCTCTACTTCTTTTAACATAGTCGAACATACATTATGGATAGTCTGTGTTTTACCGTTCCGTGTTTCGCTGGCACTTCTAACCACTATCAACATGTTGCTGAATAATGGTAGAAATATGAAAAAACGCAATACCTATCATGTAAGGATATGTCACAATATGTGTCCGGACGAACATTATATATATATATATATATATATATATATATATATATATAATTTCTCTGCAGCGAACAGCATCTAACTGTTCTAAATTCATTGATTACGTCTAGATGGCTAGTTTCTATTTGTAGCTTTTTATATTATCCGAATAATTAACTAGACAAATGCTCATAAGAAAATTAATATTTGACAACAGACATACGAACTAAAAGATATGTTCTTCTTTAGGCTTTCTTAGGTTGAAAAGCGTCAGGATTTTAATTACATTTCCTGGTTTGCATAACAAGCCTCATTTTGACTTGGTAATCAAGTAATTTGAATTATTTCTCCAATAGCTAATTTTTTGGCTAACTTCTCTTTTTTCTATATTCATTAGTCACTTAAATTTATTTCCATTTTGACGGTGGACTTTTGTTGAATGTTATTATTCGGCTGATAGATATACATCAGTGTGTTGAAATCCGTTTTCAGTGCGTTTTCTCAGACTGTGTGGTGTTACATATTTGTGGTGACTAAAGATCAAGTGTTATCTTGCCGAGACTGGAATTTTCACGCATGTTAAAGCTTCAATATCGCCTGTGCCGTTTGCCTGAACTTACTTGCATTTTTGCCTATTGCTCTTCTTGCCGAACATATTCTTCAAGATGAATTGAAACATTTGTCTGAAGTCTGCAAATGATAACGTACTTCATACGAATATCTTTTCATTTTACAGAAAAGTGCAAGGGATAATCACTTTCTCGTGCCTGGAGAAGAGTAAATAGATTATTTATTTGTTTTCACAATTCGTATTTTTCATGTGCAATCATTTTCAGCCGTTGGTAGATAATGCATTTTTTAAATAATATTACCTTAGCCATAATCCTGAACAACATCTGTAACGTTTTTTTTTGTTATTTATCAAGGATGTTTATTTTATGCTACTATTTAAATATAAATACTCTGGTTTAATAACCTTTTTTGTCATATATTATATCTATTCCCGTATTCGTCGTGCGTTTTTTTTATTATGTTTAATGAAAGGAAAGATATCTTATGCATATTCGTCACAGTAGAACAAGGAGTGCTAATAGGAAAATCTATTCATTTTTGAGTTTACACCTTAATCGACATCTTTTCCATTTAATTTTCAATTCAGGCACCTGGCGTTTTTAAATATGATACTAGATTAAATGAATTAAAAAGGACTGTGATGACAATTTTACACACATTTTACACATTCGTCTAGAAGATTGTACCGTCCTATTATCCCACATTCTTCACCAAATATATAGTGGTTAAAGGGCGTAATACTGGCTCCTAGTGATGAGTCGCCAGAAACCACGAAACGAATGTGCATGCTGCCTTTGGTTTATTAGGTCCGCAACACCTAATACATACTTGCATATATGTTAGTTCTTCGCAAAAAACAGTATTTAACTGTGATAACAATTATTTGAATCAAGGTTGTGATCGGGATTTATACATAAGTCCAATTTTGTATGCAAACATTAGTTGATATAGACTAAGCATTGCAAAATTCAAAAAGTAGATTACCTCGTCTAACCATATGCAAGAGAAAATATGATAATGAACGAGATAGAGTTTAATTTAAGCTTCTACGTAGAAAATAATTTTCAAAATTAAACTGGTAAAGTTTAGGTTTTTTTGGTCATTTAGGTAAATCAAATTAATTAAGCTAAGATATGACAAAATCAAGTCACTATGATAATTTTCGCCATTAAATATAAGTTCTCCAAATAGTATAGAATCCTTATCTTTTATGTAAATGAAGTTTTAATAAACATACTTTGCATTTTACTATTTAATTTTGTGCATTATTTTAATGATTACTTTTAACTGACGTATTCAATCAATGTTTTCAGAACATTATATTCGTTAATATAAAATGTACTATATATAACAAAAGATGAAAAGAATATTTGCTTTCGTTCATCTTAAACGCTGAATCAAAGAATATAATTATATATATATATATATATATATATATATATATATATATATATATTGCATAGTGATATCTGGGATCTGATCATTCTGGTTTTGATGGATTATGAGTTAACCAACTGTTTGCATTGTTGGCTGTTACGTGTACGAATGTTTATTGTTTTCCCGAGTGTTGTCTTTCGTTTCCTCGTGTTCCGCAATTTTGTTTTGTCTAATTGGTAACAGCGCAGGTGCGGATTGCATTGTTGAATGCTCATATTGTTTCAAAATATCTGTCTCCGCACATTAAGCTATTTTTCCTCATCAGTTTGTTGCCATTCCGATCGAATATTTGTTAAGTCTGGTCGAGGGTGTGTTTCGTCTTGTCTGAATGCTAGTAAATTGTTGTTGGGTTTTGTGATTCTTTGCCAGTCGACTGGAACATCATTTTGATGAAACTATAATATTTAGGCCAGGTTTTTATTGTTTTGTATAAAGGGCTTCATAAATATATAACAAATTTTCTAATTTTGCTTTACGTAGAATTGAGAAATTTGTTGAATTTCCAGGTTGCCCCTTTCCAATATAAGATCGGAAATAGCTAATTTTCCTGACGGTGCCAAGCCTTCGTTAATCGATTTTTCTGGTAAATGTTGCTGGATTCTGTTTATCAATTGCTTATTTGTACGGCCGATACATGTGCTACCGCGCAAACATAAGAGTTTGGAAACTGAATGATTTGAATATATATATATATATATATATATATATATATATATATTATATATATATATATATATATGTTATATATATATAATCTAAATCTATTTTTGTCTACAAGTGGTTACGCATTTAGCTAATTCACAAGTATTACCATCAAAATAAACACCAGCTATCATTTACGAGACAAAGACGTTTGGATCTGTCAAAAATATCGTTATTTTGCATTTTTTCGTGAATATCTATTTACTCTTATGTAAACCCTGATTGAATGGGACTTGATAACAATTATTTAAAGTGTTTTTTGAATTGAGACAAACGAAATTTTCATTTTATTTCAAACGTTGTAACAAATATTAAATCTCTCGTTAGTTGAACGTGCTATCATGTGTCAACATTTATGGCACGGAAAAATCTGACAAACAAGATCAAACAGCTGTTCACATATATTAGGTATAGAAAAACGGGATATTTGACCTAATAGTCTAGCAGAACTAGTATACGACTTGACCGTTGCCCAACATATGAGAACAACTGTCAGTTAAACGCTATGGTGATTTAATGTCATGTTGTGCGACTGTTTTGAAATATAATTATTACTAGATACAAATCTGAAAACTAGATTTAGCATATGTAAGTAACATTTACCCTTGTAGTTCAAAATTATAGTCATTTGAGTTTTGCAAGAATTGATATTCCAATTCATGTGCTCCGAATAGCAAGAACCCCCTATCATCATCCAAAAACGATGCCAAACTGATTAACGAGTATCAAAGGCAATGCATATATAGTTTATTGAAAAATTATTGATCCCGATCTTACCTGAAACAATAATATATATTTTGTACTTAACTAAAATGTTAGCTGCAAAATTTCGTTTGGTCACGAGCATACACGTTTTAGAGCTTATTCATATTTTTAGCTCGATTAAGCTATCAATAATTGCGTGATTATTATAAATATTTGTTTATTTAAATCATTATTTCGCACTCCAAGTAAACCGAAAGGACACTTTTAAACAGTCGCAATGCAATGCATAACTACTGTTAATTACTAGTCCTGACGGGTGTCGGCCCTTCTTAGCTTTCATCAGAGAATGACAAAAATCTGTATAAGAATGTTTACTGTTTGTTAATTAAAAGGAATGGATTATCGGAGCCAAACTGTTTATGCATACTCTTAGTAACCGGAGTCCGCCATTTTAACAGGGATAAAGCTACTTGGATGTGAACTTATCAATATAGATGCTGTATAAGACTAGCACATCTATTTTTAAAACTATGCATATATGCACATCAGCTAACAAAATCGGATGCTTTCAGTAGTAATCTCTCTAAGATATAGATATTTAAACGGTAAATATTTTATTGATTGGCATGAACGTGAGCAAATGTAATTCTTGGAATACAATCAGTGATTGCATAACTGACTTGCCTTAAATTATGTCGATAAAATATGGCAATTTCTTTCAACAACAATAATTGTTTGTTAAATTGTATTGCCGATATATTTATATGTGGCGAAAAGCTACAAACAGTTAATGTTCGTGACTGCATAGAAATTGTGCAGCCGACATTTCCAGTCAAGTTCAATGTATGCGAGACTGCTGGAGTTGAGAGCCGCATATCTAAATTTGATTTCCATATATATTCAATGCGGTTTGATCCTCGATAGTCAGTTGCCGTCGTACTCTGATGATGATCATGGAAGGTCGAAACGCGTCAGTGCGTTGCAGCTGGCGGTAGTTTTGTTATGTTGTTCGACCACTGGTTAAATACAATGGGATTGGTGTTTACTTCAAGCTCGCAAACTTGATTTAAAGAATTGTTACCACCACCCGCGCAAACAATTGTTGTTAAAAGAAGCTTATCCTTTTTGCCTTTCTTAAAATCAAGTTTGCCAGCTTGAAGTTCGCGCCAATACAATTGTGTATAACCAGTCGCAGACATAGAACAACTTATGCAAGTATGTATGGTACCATGTACCGACTCGGAAACCATTATTTTAGTACCATGTACCTTTTTGGTACAATAATGTTGGTATCGGTTACTAACACAATAGCCATAGTGTTAGTATCCTTTACAGACTCGGTATATATATAATATAGTGTGAGGTAGCATTGAAGTCGTATTGTCGTTGACTTCAGATTATGTTAGCTTCACTATTACAGGTTTACACATTCGTCTAAGAGATTGTACCGTCCTATTATTCCACATTCTTCTACCGAATATATAGTGGTTAAAGGGCGCAATACCGGCTCCTACTGATGAGTCGCCAGTAAGCACGAAACGAATGTGAATGAGATTAAACTTTTCGTTCATGCTGCCTTTTGTTTATCCTTCTTGTCACAACTGAACTAATTTGTTTCTGGGTTCGCAACACCTAATACATACTTGAATAGAACAACTTATGTTAGTCAATGGGATTGGTGCTAACTTCAAACTCGAGAACTTGCCTTAAATAATCGTTGTCACCACCCGCGCAAACAATGACTGTTAAACTTTATATCCTACGACTTTTGTGGAAACATTATCCCATTAAATTTCTGTTTGATTTTTTTCTTTGCGGCATTTTTTATAAAAGATATCATTTCTAAAATCTTTGGTTCACCCCTGCGTTCAAAAGCACTTACACTCAAAATATAGTTTCACACAATAATGTCTATTTGTGCTTTAAAATAATGGATTGATTTGCATGATTTGTCCATAAGCGTAAATATATCGCGTATTTTACGTTTTCTGTGTAACTGTTTGGAACGTACTGGTGTTGATGAATCTTATGAAATGGAAATAAAAGAAATCCTGTTTGAAAATTCAACGGAAATGCCTATTACATACACGTTCGTGCTGTCCTATCTCATTTTAAAATGGCTGTTTATGGGGCGAACAAAATAAATCACTAAGATTAATTTGCAACAGTCAGAACACGCGTACGCAAATGTTTTTGTTTATAAATCTGAACACAGACTATACCTAGTGTCGAAATACCATAGGCAAAAAATGCCGCCAAAACAATTTTTTTCAATAAAGCGAAGGCTTCACAAGTTAAACAGGATGTTTTTTTCATAAAATAAATAATATTATACATGCATACAGATACGTCTTTTAAATGACGCTTCAAATATTAAAGCTTTAATCGTTGTTTAATTATTTATTTTTAAAGAATTCAAGTTGAATTATAGTTTTTACCTCATAAAAGTAAACTTTTTGCCAGAATTTTAGTGCTTTATCAGTATTCTACTAATAGTGCCCAATAACACTCGATTTCGGTAGTGTTTTTTTATTATATGGTAAAAGCAAAAGAAAAGCAGTTGATTTACAAATAAGCGAGGATAATAAATTAAATATAATCCTTTTTTTACAAACACGGCATATGTTGAAATTTTGGAAAGTTTAAGCACCTAACATAACGTATGCAAAATAGGACCAAAAAAGATTGCATAAGTTCAATTCATGCTGAAATATCACCGAAATAAAATAATATTCTAGTTATCCAAAGTACAAAACCACAAAGAGAAATAGATTTTTATTGTGAAAATATTAACTGCAATGCCAACAATATCTTGCTATCAGTAAATAAAGTAACTGTCTTTTTAATATATGAATTTGCAAAACAGACGAATTTAAAGCGATTTCTATAATAATAATAATAATAATAATAATAATATTATAATAATTAATAATTACTACTGTTATTATTATTATTATTATTATTATTATTATTATTATTATTATTATTATTATTATTATAAATTAATAATAATAAACATAGTGGAAATATAACTATTAGAAAATAAATTCAGGCAGATTTATAGATTTTTTGCTAAACTTTTTTGTTAATATGTTACCATCGATCCGAAATAGGTTGTTTGTCACGCTCGACAAAGCAATTTAAATTATGCATAAATACCGCTTTTTGTGCGTGGCCTCAGAATTAAAGCCGATCGGCTGCGGACAAATATCGCACCAATGATCTTTTTGTTTAGAAACATACAACCAAGTAATCCTTGAATTGTATGTTCTTTTTACCTAAATACAAACTATATTTTCTTAGATTTTGCTTTGTAGGGACACGTGGTAGTGTCGCTTTCAAAATAATGGACGTATTGGCCAGCACCGACCAGACATGTAAAGACAAACCCCTTACCGTTTTTAGAAATGATTTTAGTCATAATTATATTCTTAAACATGTTGCGTTCAATTTAGACTTTGCGTGAGTAAGCGAATGAAATCTATTTGGTACACAAAAAAATAACTTTGTCGGGATTTATGTTAAAAATAAACCAACGTGCACGACCAGTTTGCAAAATTTACTCGGACGATGTAGTTAATAGACTTAGAATCGCATACAATGTACGCATATTGTTCCATTCACGCGGAGTAAAATGGTTCTCAACCAAAATATTGCGAAGTAGATTTCTGGTCGCCGCAGCGCAAGCTTTTTTCTAAATAATTGCGCTTTTGATCTAAATCATTGCTAATTTGACGAATTTTATCTTCTATCTCATGCTGCTTAAGTCACATTACATTATATATATATATATATATATATATATATATATATATATATATATATATATATATATATATAATTTATTTATCTGTTTATGTATTTGAAGTCTTATAACGAAATTTTGATAATGTATATATTGTCAGGATGAATTACATACTGTATAAGGTAGCAAAAGCAATTCATCATTTAAACCGGCTTCATCTTTACGGGTAACACTTTTTTAAGCGACCGGGGCCATTACTCTGAGTACAGTTGCTTTCGAATTATGCAATAGTACCATTACGCCACACCTGTAACCACACGCGATTTCAGGCATATACAAAATTATGTTTTGATTAGACCTGCCTATAGTTGGACAATGTTTGGCATCTCTTATATCAACAGATCCAACATCAATATAATAATACAAATTTAAATTTGACCGTACTATTATGTGCCCAAAAATTATCAAATAAAACATTTATAGAAATGTTGTTAAGTTTAAAATTCATGTGCTATATGACTTTGAGGAAACACCCAACAAACCTTTTCTTCTTTTTTAAAATGTTTAATTTAATGAGTTGTCATAATAGTAAAAAATCAAAAAATAAATTTTTAAATCCAACATGGTTCCAATTTAAACGAACATTGGTTGCGCGGGTGGTGATAACAATTATTATAATCAAGGTTGCGTCTTGATATAAACATCTGGCCCATTAATTACTTACTTAGTCAGTATAAACTAAGAATTGTATAGTGTAGAATAGGCAATTCATACATAAGACCGGTTTCGTCCTTATTGGGAACTCATCATGTACTGGCCAGTACATAATGAGTTCCCAATAAGGACGAAACCGGTCTACTGAACGAATTGCCTTTTCTACACTATACAATTCTTTGTTTATACTGATATATATAAGTAATTAATGGGTATGGTGTTTATATCAAGACAGCAACCTTGATTATAATAATGGTTCCAATTTTGTTTTTTTTTCATATATTTCCTGCATAAATACCAATTCATCAAATCGCTGACGGAAAAGCATGCATCGCCTCAAAATTTTAATTTAAAACTTTTATTGAATGAACGAAAAACAGTGAGGTACGCTTAGCCGTTCACAAAAAATCATTTTTAACCAAGAAATATTTTTATGAGTTAAATTTGAAAATTCATCACAATCGTACAATCTTTATATCTCATTAAAAACTGTTTAACGAATAGCCCGTTAGGTAGCATATCTAGTATTCGGATCGACAACAGGTTCAATTCTCAGACCAGTTGTCTAAATCGAAAATATCCTGCGGAGGTATAACCGTAGGATACCACAAAGTTTACAATGTATAAAATTTGACACTGTTTATAAGAATATGAAGCTGTTGGTTTAATTTGTTTGCCTTCCATTTTCCAAAATGCCTTCACTGAAAAGTATTGAGGAAACCCAGCCGATTAGGCTGTATATACCGCTAGAAACTATATCATTAATACAGATTATTTCATTACAGAATGATATCCTTTCTCAGATTTTAAAAATTCCCATAATTTGTCTACCTAATTTGAAAAAATTAAAAATTCTCATATAATGTAAGCATGGAATGAGATAGCAGAAGTAAGTCTGGCTATTACTTATGAGTGTCAAATTCAGACGTAAGTAGTTTTGTAGGTGAATAACATTAGATTTATTATTCTGTTTTCATAGCGATACTGTATATATATATATATATATATATATATATATATATATATATATATATATAGTGCCTATGAACTTTTATTCAATATTACCTTCCCAGGTAGCTCGTGTCTATCCTATAATGATAGATTGTGGATGGTTATTTTGAACATTAGACCAAAAGCGGCACCAATGGAGATTCACCTGAAATCAATGCTGGCAAGGCAACCTAGTCTGTTATATATCTAAAAATTGTATGCAATGCGAGGCTTTTTGTAGCGTTAGTTATGAGTTGCATGGATATGTAGCAAATGCGATTGTTTTATAATACGGACCAGGGTCATGGAATTAAATATTGGTTAATGCTGAATACGGGCTAAATGTTTTGAATCGATTAATAAAAATTTGCTACATTATCTCATGTTTAAACTATAACGAAAACAGATTTAATTTATCAAATTTCCACTGCCTCTGAATATTGCACAGTATATTTCTGTAGGTAAAGGTAAAATGTTTAATCATGTTTATGCTTAGATCATGGTCGTCTTTGTGCGTCTTTGTGTGTGTGTATGAGTCATTCTTATTCTATTACATAGTTATATTTGAGATCAGGTTAATCATGTATTGATGGATTGAGTTTTGGCCATTCTTTTGCTATGATCGATATTCCGTGTACGAATGTTTCCTTTTCCCCGTATGCTTTCTTTTTATCATGAGTTTTATGTCCCATTTGTAAGAACGCAGGTTGTGCAAAATGTATAGTTCACCGCTTGCCTGTCTGTGCAATTTCTACTTTTGCTGCACTCTTTACCAATCCAAGCTGCAAACAGTTAATTTTCGTCTTTTTAGCTATTACCCGCGTACGCAAAACGCGGCACTGGAATATATGAAGCTAGCACTCCGACAAAATTCAAAAAATACTTGAGTTAATTTTCGTGACTGCATAGAAATTGTGCAGCCAACATTTCTAGTCAATTTCAATGTATTCGAGACTGCTAGAGGTGAGAGCCGCATATCTAAATTTGATTTCCATATATATTCAATGCAGTTTGATCCTCGATAGTCAGTTTGCCGTCGTACTCTGATGATGATCATGGAAGGTCGAAACGCGTCAGTGCGTTGTGGCTGGCGGTAGTTCTGTTATGTTGTTCGACGACTGGTTAAATACAATGGGATTGGTGTTTACTTTAAGCTCGCACACTTGATTTAAATAATCCAATCAAATGTTTGATATAACTTTTCTAATGGGTATTGGTGCTCATTTGGATACAAGAAAAATGTTGTCAATTTGTGTTGTTTGTGGCCAGTCGAGAAAATATCACGTTAGGGCATAAAGTGAATTTTTAAGCCGGGTGCTTGTTATTTTATATAACGAGCTTCGTATATGTAAAATAATTACGCGTAGTTTGCTTTGTGTAAAGCTGAGAAATACGTTGAATTGGCTGCGTACTTCGTTCCAAATATATGCTCCAAAGTAGTTCAAATTCCTGACGGTACGACAAATCTTTAAGTCTATTTCCATCGTTAATTTTGTCGGATTTTGTTTTTAGATTGATTTTCTTCATGCCCATTATACATGATTCCGCAAATATATGCAAATTTGTAAACCTTAAAGAATTTGGAGAGAATTGGCAATGAATCATTTGAATCCCACCTCATGATTCACTCTGTGCTGATTTTGATGTTTATTTTAACATTATGTTATTTCGCCTTAGTTATTAATTTAACCATCGTGAAATTATTGAGGCTGGTTGAAAGTCATTTTTTTATCCTCTGTAATACGATTGGACATGGGCTGATATTCACATATATAACACGTACCGGTAAGTTTCTAATTAACAAAATTCCTCTCAGATAGCCTAACTCTTCTTTGAACTTGTATTCAGAGTATATCTTACTAAATTCGGTTTTTAGTTTGTTAATTATGTTTCTTATGTGTGGCTGTGGTACTGTCTAAGTAAATGATCTGTGTATTGCCAATGTCAAATTTCCATTTTCTTCTCGAGTGATTTGAATGTCTAAATAGTGAAAGGTTTTCTCTTACATTATGAGTGAATTTGATATCTTAATCGTTTTCATTGGCTCAGTTCATGATTTTAGCTGGATCTGTTGTTTCTGGGATGAGAAATATTATATGATCTACATAATGTTTTTTAAAGCATTCGCTTGCCAAATCTACACTTCCTGCTCGTTTACTAAAGATGGTAAATGTACGCATCCATTAGTAGAGATGCAATGCATTTTATCATAGCTATATCCGACAGCCGTCGAAAATATTTTCCCTCAAATTTAAATTGAACGATTTTTCATATTAATATGAGACTGATCTTTGCATTAGGGATAACCGTGAATTCATTTTTAATCCGGTTACATAAAAGAGTTTTTGTTCATCTGATGGAGGGCTTTAAAATACGGACGAAGCTTCTAGTGAGGCCAATTTGGTTTCATAGATGTTTTGTTATTTTAAGATGACCTGTTAGTCTAAAATAAAACTTGTTAGTGTTTTTGTTTACAATTTTTCGTAGTGGTTGAAGAAGTCTGCGTTGAAACTTAGCTGGTTTATGTTTCGGTGCATTGATTATTAATATTAGTCGCATCGGAGGAGTTCCTGAGGCTTTCCTGTTTTTTTTTATGAAGTTCGGCTTGCCTTTCAGTCTTGCAAAATTTGTTTCAAATGGTTTCTCACTTTTAATTCCTCCTAAGAATCCTGATCTGCTTTCGAAATCTGCCACGATAAATAAAATTTATTTCTTCATTTTTCTGCTTCAATGTTTGCGTAGTTTTTCCCTCTTTCTTGTCGGGTTTGAATTCTGATTAATCAGTAAATATCTCGTTAAGAAAAAAATTACAAGCTTTGGCATCGAGTATAATAGCTCCTGACTCTTTGTCAGGTATGACAATTTGTGCTTTTTCTATGATTGTAGTTTTCTTAGTTCATCTTTGTGTTTACTTATAATGATCTGGCTGCCTTTGTAATTCGTTCTTGGTTTTAATATTGCACTGACTAACTCTGCCTCTAGTCCTTATCGATTATTGACAATAAAAATTATCCTCGATATTTGTTGAGGTTTCATTTCCGAATATCATATATATATATATATATATATATATATATATATATATATATATATATATATATATATACTTTCGTGCACTCTATGAGACGCTCATTTGATTTTCGTTGCCGTTTTACAAATTGTTGCAACATGCAAGCCAGTTGAGTCTGAGGGACGGCTTTTTGAATGTTCTAAATATGTCATTTAATTATTAATATACGCCAATATTTGTATTTTTGTTTTTTCTTAGAGTTTGTTCTTGAGGAACAGCTATTAAATTTTTGCTTTCGTTATTTATATCTGAATATTTGTTTTTGTCAGTGAAAATGCAAAATATTTTAAATTATTTGTGCAAAAGTTATGTTGCTTTCTTTAAAAACTTAAAAGAGAATAAAATTACGAAACTCAGCTACCCATGGGGTTTGGATAACTGCATTGTAATACCAGTGCACGTACCAACCTAGCTGGAATTAAAATTATGAAGCGTTATTTTTGCATATCTCCTTTTAGTTGATTTTTATATTTAAATTTTCTTGATTAATAGGTATCATTTTTATGTATATATTATGAGTAAGGCTTTTATTGTTTTAAACAAACTTTATTATTGTTGTCTACTTCTACCGTATATCAGTTGATAAGATGGAAAGAAAGCGTTATTGTAAAATAATGAAATGATTTGTGGACTTAATTTCAGGGATTAAGTGTTTTTCGTATTTGAAGACTAACTATTCTTCAAGTATTTTTGGCCTATGTTGTCAAATTCATACATTGCGAATAGAAATCCATCTTTTATATCATGATTTCATTAATTTGGATAGAATGCATAAGAAGTAGACAGAGCTACCATAAGAACATGATTAGACGATAGTTTCCTATTATGCTTGCGTTTTGATTCTCCATTAATTTGCAACTAATCCTGAAGCCAAACTAGTGTATTTTCCAAACCATAAGGCACACCTGGATATAAAGCACAACCTCTATGGACGAATATTTTTCATTTGTAAGGCGAATTTAGAAAGCATTACCAATAACATATTTATTGCCCGCTTTAAAAATGGATACATAAATTTAATTGTCAAAATTAATTACTTATAAATTTAATTGCCAGAAAGTAAGCGTGGACTTGTTCAAGCCACTTTATTCCCAGAATGATGCAGCCGTTAGGTAGGTAGTATAGTTACTTACGATAAAAAGATGAGATCGTTAATTGCGATTGGTATATTACACAGACAAAATACAATGCCTGGGAACTTTGGCATAAATGTAAATAAAGTTTCATATTAAAATACTTTACAGCAGAACGGAATATTGCTATGTATTGTTTCAGCAATCTAATTATTTCATTTACTATTTTTTAACTCCAAACCTTTTTAAAACATAAGGCACATTGCCGATTTTTTTAATAGCGCCTTGTAGTGCGGAAAATACAATAATTCGAAATTTATTATTTAATCGTCGATTGTATTGACTAATGTGTGCTTCCTGCAATCTCTCTTCGAATAGCGGATTATGACTCGCTGTCTTCCAGAATTTTGGCAAAATTTAGTCAGCCAAGATGTTGCAACATGCCTCGAGCAATAACTTTGCAGTTTCTTGTCCTTAAGAATAGGTCGCAATCATGTGCATTGCTTCAAAGTTTCAATAAAGTGCATAAGAATATCGGTTTTACGTAAGAGCACGAGAACGATGATTGTCTGTCTTTCTTAGGTTTACTACTAAAGAAAATAACTAATGGTAATTTAAACAAAACAATTTACCATAAACCAACCTAGTCTGCACAGTATTTACATTACAGCAGTTCTGCGCCGTTTCAATATAATTTATCAACATTTCGTCGATGCTTTTCAAGAATAGACATATTGGCTAGTACAGATTCAAAATACAACAAATATAATAAAGCAATAAACGATTTAATGTCTAATTCTATCCTAGAAAATTAATTGAATAAATTATTTAAAGGGATGTAAACAGAAACAGACGTATTTCGGACCAGTAATGAAACCAGTCTATCTGAACATCCCATTTAAGGGGGATGCAGTTTCTTGAATAACAAAAAAGAAAGTTGAAGTGGCATTGTCACGCACATTTAATGCAGCTAAACTACTAGTGTTATTTAAGGTAACACCCTTGCCTTTACCAGCAACCAAACAGAAACAGAAGTTAATATCGATATCAAATAATAATTACCAATATACATGCACAAGTTGTCGAACAACTTACGTAGTCCGATTGACCAAACAGTTAATTACTCGAATTGTAATCCGAACATTGCAACTTAAACGCCTGAATTAAATCAAATGGTGAATACACGTCTACAATTGCGTAAAATATCTTTGAAACCTCACACGTAAGTTCTCCAGACGTAGCATTTAAGAAAATTACTAAATTTAATGGCAAAAGGGAGTTAGCCACATACGAAGCTTTATGGATAAACAAATTGCAGCCGGATTTATGCAAGCAGAAGGAGCATGTTCAGGCATTAGGCTTGAACTGGAGCTGACGCACATAATTAAATGGTTGTTCTCTTATTTCACAATCTCTCCATGTTTACAAATTTCTATCTTGTTTTGCTTTTCAATTTGTATATAAAGAGATGTTCATTTGCAGATACTTGAGAAGAAATTGGGAAAGAAGCGGTTCTTGTATCTGATATATTTTTATTTTTGAACATGGAAAATGTACTTGAATTTTAAGGCTCGCATTCTAAAATTATATATATATATATATATATATATATATATATATATATATATATATATATATATATAAACATCAACTTTGCGTCAAACGACAGGATATTTAGTTATATATATTTTGTCAGTATGCATTAAACATTACATCACGTAGAACGGTTTAGTCCTTATTGGAAACTTTTTAATTAATGTGCAAAATTTGTTGCGACCGTGGCTCGATTAGGGGCACATTTGCTGCGGAGCCTGGATATGCTTCCACTTTTCTGGCTTTGCCGTTTACTACCAACTTTTATTTTTAGGTAGTTTTCCTGCACGTGGAACCTGCTTGTACTCTCTTAATGTCTGAAATTCCAACTACCAACCCCCGATTTTTCATTATACAACGGAATAAACGCCTCTTGTGGAAGTTATATTTAACTGATTTCGAGTTCCTAATAAGGACCAAACGGGTCTACTGGAACAGTTGTTTTTCCTACCTAAGTTAAATTTTATTGTATACTTGCAAAATATACACAAATAATTTATGCTATTTGATTTCAAATCAATGTGACTTTCCCAAGTGTCATGGTGTACACTTTATTATGATAAATTGTGAGGGGTTAGTTGGAACTTCGTTTTAAGATATTACGAATAGGTCCCATCTGAATGTAAGGCTAATTTGAAGCATAAATTCTTATATGACTTAAAATTGCCTATGGCTTGCTTTACAGGTGACACAATGAATAGATACCCAGACTCAAAAGCAGATGTGCCCTCGATTTGTATCCTGTTTGCGAAAAATTCTGTGCTGAAATTGAAGAGTTTTCAATAAGGACAAAACTGGTCTGCTGGATGAATTGCTTTTGTTACCTGATGCAACGTTTAGTTTATTCTGCCCATTTATACATTGTTGGTTTATTCGTCCGTGTACAATCTTGACCTTAACATTCTTTCTACGTTGAACATCTAGATTTATTTTACAATGATTCGGCTAATGTTTACTTATTCATTGGTTTTCGTTCTTAATTGTGAATAACGATAAATATGCATTTCATTTATGATAATTAATCCTCTCAATTTATACTGACTAATTGTATGTTTTGAACAATTATTTGGTAGGTTTACCAGTTTATTTGAAGGATTTCAAAGTCAATATAGTTACAGAATCTGACCAACATAGTCTGCAATTGCGCTTCCAACTTATTGGCTGGCTTGGTTGTTTTTAGGCTTAAATATATCGGACAATGTTCTTTACAAAATCTTTTGTGTCAAAGGATGTATACGCATTCACAATGAGTTTAATTAATTCCTCGTTAACCATTTCGAATGCATCCTTTCGTGGTGTTGTATGCACATTATCCTTAAAGCAATTTCTGTCAGTAGAATGGACCAAAAGTCCACGATCTAGTGAATGTTTCTCGGTAAACATGTATCAATCTACGCTGTGGCTTAATATTCATGCAACATATGCAGCACAAGTTTTATGATGTCTTCAATGATACACTAAATTGTTACATTAAATACGTGCATGTGAGGTAATTAGAATGTAGAAAGGATCGCTCTACTGGTGTCGTTCGTCTGTTTGTATCTTTGCGTTAATGATTCAAGCTTTCAGTAGGTAGATGGGTCAACTGCTAAAACCATCACATTTATTCGTTTTAATCAATTATTGATGTAGCAAATCACAAAACACAAACATGTGCGCCTAACTTTGCATTAACATAGCAACACAGCAACAATTTTATAAAAACTTTCTAAATATGTAACGCGTTTGATATAAACTGAGAGTGTGTATTTTAGTAATTCAGTCACGCAAAACATATGCATACCTACAAACAGCCACTGTCATGTTCTTTGTTGTACTACTGACTTTGTGGGCTTTTACAAACATAGCACGGCCAACTTGGAGCTTCGTGGCGCTGCGCTATTATCGGTACTGACATCGTGATACTCGCAAGGGTGGCGGATCATTCCTCACGATGCAATTGCAACTAATCTTTAATATACGTCAATGCACGAAAAGAGTTAAATACTGTCCGTTGCGGAGAACTCATGTACATGCAATTGTTTATTAGTTTTTGCTTGCCTAGTAACAAATGGTTGTCGAATCGGTACATTGTATCAACACTGTGGTTTCCGAGACGGTAAATGGTACCAACACAATGGATTTCACTACATGCTAAGTTTCACCTAAAGTGAGATATGAATCTACTACTGAACACCTGTTACTCCAGCACATCCATGCACTCTTGCCTTGATCGTTATCGGTTAGCACATGACATCATTCAATTAAATACATGATAGGCATATACGCTTTGGTGGAGCGAGTTAATATATATGGAAGTAAACGTGAATCAGATATGTTGCCACCAGCATAATCAATTGAAAACCCAGAATGTATATAAAAGAACGATTGTAGAGCGATGTTTAGTAATCTCGAAATCAATGGTCTTTATCCACTTTGTGACTAATGTGTATTTTCTTCCATATATGGAATTGTGTATTTATTGTTGTGCACCTGGTAATAAATTAATTCATATATAACCAAAAGAACAAATCACAGACAGCATAAACGAAAGATATAATCTCATGTACACATGCGTTTTGAGCTTACAGGAGACTTATCAGTAAATGCTGGTACTACACTCAATACATATATAGTTGTTCAAGTAAATTGTACCGTCCAATTGTTCCACATTCCTCATCCAAATATACGGTGGGTATATGGCCTGATACCGCTTTTACTAATGAGTCTCCAGTAAGCACGAGATGTATGTGTACAAGGAATTATGCCTTTCGTTCATGTTAACTTTGGATTATCCTTCTGGTCCTATTTGACGTAATTTGTTACTAGATGTGTAACACCTAATACACAAATGCAAAAGATGACAGCGAAAAAATATTTCAAATAATGAAGCAAAAAATTGGTTAATCGCTAAATAATTTATCGCTGATAAAATAACGAAGTCCAACAAAAATTCAAGTTTCGATTAGCAGAATCCCTGATATTTTAATCATCAAAATTAAAAGCTGTAAAACTCCACAGCCGAGGGCTTTCTAGCGTGGCTTCTTGGTGTAACGCGACTGTCTTAATTTAAATGTGAGTGCTTCTGTTGTACAATCACAAAACATATGAAACTTTAGATCAGCCCACTGCGCATTGCCTTGAATGTGGTTACTGTTAAGTTCTTCGTGGACACCTGATAGATTGCTGGTGATAACACGGTTATCCTACACTGGGTGCGCTATTATGGGTGTTAACGAAGAAGAAAATCAGAGTTAACATGGCTCTGACCAGGGCAACAGTAACGTCCTCACCAAGCTGCTGGAGCTATGAGTTTGAACAAACTCTCTAACAGCGCTTTGACGACAGACCGAGGAAGAATGACCTATCGACTACATACTGTTACATTAATAAACTTTGCTCGGAAAAACCAGCGAATCATTTTTAGTTTACTATTTTATCAATAAAATACCACTATCAATTTAATATTTTTAATGGCGTGTTCTAAAATGTTTACATGTTTCATAATATTTCTCAATCTAGAAAAGGAAATAAATTAATCAATAAAGACTTATGTATTTTTAATGATTACTGCTGAAAACAGCGTTTAAAATCAATTAGGCTTCTTGTTCACCATTTGTCCACAGAATAAAAACTCAAAATAAAAACACTAAAATTTCATGTGTCAGGTTTTGATAAATGTAAGTTAAATGCCTGGAGCACATCCTATCACTGCCTCTGCTAGGATGTCACTTTGTATACCTGCAAGCATTTGATCAAAATTTCGTTAACTGCACGATGTTTATAAATGTATTTTAGGCTAGTTCTGTGCGAACATGGAGTTTTCGACAAGCTGTTACATTGAAATTCGGTGGCAATTAAGGCCAGGATAGTTCTCCGAGCGAAATTCCGCAAAAATACTCGATTGTATCGTTTTGAATGAGCGAGTATCTGGTCTGTTGAGTCGCGCGTGTCTGTGCGTGGGCTGACAATATGACAGTGCTAAATAATGCATTATTGTCTCAATTTAAACTCGTCCACTGACGTCAAATCTGCTAGCGAATTGTAGTTGGTCATTAACCATTCATTTATTGCGCGAAGGTGTGTTGACGGCAGTTTTGCTATGCTTTTCGACTGACTAAATACAATGGGATTTGTGCTTATTTCCAGCTCGCAAACTTGATTTAAATAAAGAGTACTTATTCATGTCGAATTAGGTTAATGACGGTAGTATTGCTCGTGGGGCATTGATTAGTAGACAACTTTTTCGATCGTGTAGAGGCAGTCGTAGGCAATAATAAAATACATGGAAAATGTTAATTTAATGATCTATAACATTAGAACAGTTAAAGTGATAAAAACAGGAACATTGCTGACAAATCTCAAAATGATACAGGATTGAACTCGAACTCTGTTTAATACCGAACTCGGAGCCAACATTGCTCGTAATCGTTAGGCAAATTACCAGCAAGGAATCGCTAGTCTTGTTGCATTACAAGAACGAGATTCTGTCAAATATAATCAATCAAATAATATTTAAGCAAATACAGGATTGATGAGAATTAGATAGACAAGTGAAATGTAAAAACTAAATAAAGTAATAGAAAGCAAAAATTTTCTGAGAGGTTGCGAAGCAAGATAAAGTGTGGCTGACATGGCGCAGGTCATGAGGGTCAAAAATGAGTGGCGCATCAAGAGTTGCAAAATACATTTTTGTCCGTTTTCGCAAACGCATATTTGCTATGGACTGATGAGCAAAAGTAATTAAAACAATAACTATATAATATTAGTGTAATTGAAATGCATGCTCAATTACCTGATAAAATGAAGTTAATATAGAAAGTTAAATTCCGTCTCAAAAACGCGCTTAAACAAGTGTATTAAAATTGAATTTTAAAATTCCTGTCCTAAGGTAACAGTATTGAAATCAAACTTGTTTAATAAACATTTATATGATAAACACCGCAGACTCAATTCTCTTTTCGATCAAAACCGAGAATGCGAATAATCAATGATTATTGCACTGAATTGCCAAAATGCATCAATGAAAGAAGATGACAACAGAAATATAGTTTGATTAACGATGCAACAGGCTAAATAAATGTCAAATTATCTAACAACGATGAAAAACTTAATCGACAGGCAAAGCAATAATTTGTCTGATTATTTAATTGCTCTCCATTAAATGGTGTACGCACGTTTCCAGAAATTCAACAATGAATGTGCTTAGCGCTAAAACCTGTTAGCTAACTATGTCTGGTCGTGGTAAAAGAAGGAAGGCTCGCACAAACTAAAAATGGGACTGGAATAAGCTAGCAATATTTTAGTAATGTAATAAGGTTACAAATAAGTTACCGGGTCAGATGACTGTCGATAACCATAAATAGGGCCCATATGAACGAATACGGTATATTTGATGAATTGCATTTACATTTTATTCAATGTTGAGCTTATACGATCAATTAATGCGTTCATAGCCCTCCTTATTAATATTCACATGTATACATATCTTTTGAGACAATGTATGAAACTCTTGCACAATCTTCTTCTCGTGTATTAGAAAATTCTAAACTAATATACCGTAGTTTACTCAACAAGACATACACACATTTGAAGTATAAGGGTAAGATTTTTTAGTGCATCCGTGTTGGAGTATAAACTAAGCATATGTAGTAAAGGCAATTCATCCAGTGGACCGATTTCATCCTAATAAGGAATTCTTCAATTACTGTCTAGAGTTGGCTGCGAACAGCACTCGAACCGGGGCATATTTTCATTGTGGTCGGAGACTCTATCCATTGCGCCTCTCCTGCCACATAATAAACGCAATTTAAGTCATATTTAAACTTATATTTTAGTTATTCTTTCTTTTATTTGGAACCTATTTGGCATCTCATAAGACCTGAAGTTCTAACTAGCCAACCCCATCTGTCATAATCCAACATACGTCATGCTACTTGCTACCTTTTATTTACTTACAATATCGTAGACCAACACATTCTATGCGTCGTACTGATTGTGACTTCTTGACGCCAAATTTGTAGTTTACATAGCCTTGTCTATATTTTCGGCCCTATTCAAAGACACGTATATAATGCACCATAGTTGGTCAGCCACATTTGGCGTGAATGGATATATGTATATGATTAGTGCTTATTTCAGATTAACAAACTCGATTCACATAGAACGGGGTAATTTTTTCTGCCGCCTGTAACACAATTAATCCATTTGATGATAATTTTTCTTGAGTTGATTTTATACCATTTCATCGATAATCAAGTTCTTAGGAAAGACCCGACTAAATATTGAGCAAGAAGTTGCCAGTATAGGAAAAGCAATCACTGATTTGAGCGAGTGATGATGACAATTTTTTAAAGCACATTTGCGAGCTTGACGTAAACACCAATATCATCGTATTTAACAAGTCGAACAATATAGCAAAACTATTGTCATTCACACGTACTGACGCGTTTCGACCATACATGATCATCATCAGAGTTCGATCGCAAACTAACTGGTGAGGATCAAAGCGCAATGCATATATAAGGAAAGATATGCGACAAAGGATAATTACCACCACCTGCGCAACCAATGTTTTTTTAACTGTTTTACCTATATATATATATATATATATATATATATATATATATATATATAATACCTAAGTAATCTAAAGATATTCGGTTCGATATTCAATGAATTAATATCCATCATAATAGCATCAAAAGTTATAGAGTCAAATGATCAATGCACCCAAATTTACTCATCAAGCGTATTTACATGCTTCCACATGGAATGAATTTTAGTAATTGTCGATCGATCTATCATGAAGCCATATTAGCAGGAAGCAATATCAACCAGAAACATAAATTCTAAATGATCTAGTATCAGTCGTTCTATTGTCTAAAAAAGGAAACGATAATAGAAAATATCCATTAATCATTGGCACACGTCGGCTTACTTACCTGAGGCAACGTTTTAGTTACGATTGATAGAATATCGATTTTTATTTTTCCATCCATCAAAATCATGCCTTAAAAGCGCAGAACGCATTATTAAAAGGCTAAATGTAGTTAAAATAGGTTATCAATAGATGAACAAAGATGATTTTTTTTGTGTTTTTTCAGAATTTACATTAAACATTAATTTTACAAATGCATCTGTCAATAACAAGTTCTGATTTCTGATTACCCGAAAGATAATTTCGATCACTAATATGGCTTTAATTCTGCGGATTGTATATCAATTTAACAAATTATTCCCTCAATTCACAAAGAAATTTATGCGCAGTTTTATCCACCCTAAATTTCTCTTTATATTTACTGTAATCATTTAGAATTTTGTATCCTAGACTATGATTGCTCTTTAGCTTAGCCAATATGAATTTTTCTTTTATTTTACGGATTGCAAGTAGTGATGAATTATTTTCATTATCAATCAAATCTAACCTCATTTTTAATGGTATTTATAAGACTATATTTCAGTATAATGTCTCGTTTAATTCTTAATTTAAATAATTTTCTACCTATTTATTCGGTATGGTATCCGTAAACGAAGACTTATGAAATAGATTTCGTAATAACTTTGAAACAGAAGAAACAAATCCATCAGTTTTTATAAAATAAAAACATTCATAATCGAAAATGTTACTTAAATATTGAAAAAGATTTCATTTAATTCTGGAACACTGCATGTATGTTTTCTCGAAAGTAAGTTTCGGCCTTTTGCTACTTATGTTGTTCCATCGTAAAACAATTTGTTTGTGGTACAATACTTTAAAGTAATTAACGAAGTCATAACTGTGCTAATTAACTGATTCAATTTCCAAATAGACATGATCTAAGTATTCTTAACCTCGTTGGTTCATTTATAATTTGCTTCAGATCATGATTGGTGTATAGATTGTCTACTTCGCAGTCATGCATCTTCTGAAAAATTAGTAAAATGAACATCATCGTTTAAACTGGCATACGGAGGGCTGTAGCCTGCCGTTAGGATCAAATTATAAATTAGTATAGACATAAAATCAATGATTGCACTTTGTTCACTATTATACAACAAAGATTTACTATAAATGTGTACTCCATTTCGTTCATACACAGAACTGCCTTTCATAAATAAGGAATATCGTGGCATTTCAAATTCATGATTTTTCATGTCCTTTTGAGATAATAATATAAAATCAAATATTTTATTGTTACAAAAATTTAAATTAAAACATTTTTATTCTTCATAGTTCGAAAATTTGCATAGAATAATGCGTTTATGACGTAAAACTAATCTATATTCTTTACGGTATATTTTGACTTAACTTTGTTGGTTTCTTTATGGCTCATTAGTTGGGTTACATAAGCACACATTTTCTCCACTTCCCACTATATTTTAAATCGATACTCCGTTTATAAAATAAATCACGTGAGTACCAATCCTCTTAGAAGAAATCATTGTTTATTTTTGTGATTGTGTTATCTCTATTCGATCTGATACTTACTTGTTAATAAGTTTTCTAAATCGCTGAAAATATCGTCAAGTTCATAATAGAATTTATCATGTTTAACAGGATAACTTTTATGCCTAAGTATTATAAATGGCGAAAGGCTGGTTATATTATAGGATTTTTATTATAGTAATATCATTGTACAACTTATGTAAAAAATGTTATTTTTCTTTCTCTAAAATCTCGACTGTAACATGTGTTACTTTATATAGTAATTTTTTTTTAAATAGATTGTCAAGTTATAGTTTTCATTTAAATTATACAGCACCAAATAAAAAGGAAATTTCATGCCTGTTAATATGCTCTCATTCGCGCACAAAATTAATTTTGTTTCTTATTAAATTTATCAGCGAAATGAAGATAAAATCTTTTGCAGCGCGCCTTTTGTTTTCAAATGTCTTTACTTGCATATCTAACGGAAAGATGCCTAGTTAATTTTGCGATATTTAAAAAAAATTCCTTTTAGCGACTGCGAATTTATCTTTCCTATGATAGCTGTGCTCAGTCTTGAATGCTCTTGTATTCGCCTTTTTATTAGACGTACAATCCTTGAGTTTATATTTTCATGCACCCTTTATTCGACATCGGCTTAACTCGAAACTCAAATTCTTTGATAAGTAACGTAATATTTATTGAGACGGAAATAGTTATGTTGAACTATAAAGTAGCGTTTAATTTGAAAACCGATTTATCTATCACTTAAAAAAATTAATTGTTTATCTTCAACCAAGGTTTAGACACGAACGAGCAAAACAATATAAGAAAGCTCGCTTTAACTACAATTGAATATAATTGATCTTCGTTTTTGTAATTTAATTTCAACCTTGCTAATATATTTTATTATTTTATAGTCTAAAAAGTTCTATTAAATAATAAATCTGGTCAACATCAACACAGAGCGCTCGAAATCGCTGGAAACAAATTTAGTCATTACTGGTATGGTCATTTATAAGATGCCACTGCCGACATTGGTGTGATGGAAAGCTTTGTAAAGTATATCACTAATTAGTCCGTCGTCTTCTTGTTCTAACTACGCCTGTTGTCCGTGTGATAATTTGCAGACGACTTTAAGGTCATATCTGCTTTTATTTTAGGATATGTGACTACAAGATAATACTTTGCGGTGTACAATAAACTCTAGCGATAACAAAATCCATCTACTAGCCCAGGATTTGGTTTCTATTGAAGATCTCGTCAACATTAGACAGGTTCACCAGTGAGGCTCAAACAAATTTCACATCGTTTAATATCCAATCGTTCTATCTATTTAACTTCTTAAAGCAAATTATACAT
Organism: Eudiplozoon nipponicum; assembly: GCA_029291075.1. Taxonomy (NCBI): domain Eukaryota; kingdom Metazoa; phylum Platyhelminthes; class Monogenea; order Mazocraeidea; family Diplozoidae; genus Eudiplozoon; species Eudiplozoon nipponicum. The sequence continues at coordinate 217,887 of JAQBSW010000155.1, read as the reverse complement.
TTCAATCTCCAACACTTGCGAGGTTGTAAGTAACTAAATGATGACAGTCATTTTTTGGTAACCTGGACCGCGTGATATTCTCTGGTCGAGACGAGAAGCAATCGATGGACAGCCCATATCTGTTATAGATTAAATAAAAGACTCGCAACAGAGCTCACTGTTGACACATTGATAGTAAGAAAAATTCATACTAAAAATCATGTTCTTATAGAATGGTGCACAAATGGCACTCGAATGCCGTTTTATGTTCGATTCGTCTTTGAACTAACTGACGAATGACCAAAGCAAAGATAACTTTATTGTTATTAAAGACAATTTATGCAATATTCTTTATTATGTACTTGTACCTATCATATAATTAGTTCAAGTAGAACCAGAAGCATATTCTGAAATTAGTATGAATGAAATGTATAATATCATGGTCACGCGCGTTTCGTGCTATATTTCCCCTCCTGAGTAGAAGCCAGTATTACGCTCTATACCAATCATATATATTGGTATAGGGCATAATACCGGCTCCTACTGATGAGTCATAAGTAAGCACGAAACAATTGGACACACGCGGTTGTACCTTTCGTTCATGCCGTAATCGGTTTATACTTCTGGTCATATTTGAACTAATTTGTTACTAGTTGAACAAATTCTAATACAAAATTATATATATGTTTATATATATATATATATAAAAGTTCTCCGCAGTAAATAGTATCTAACTATTATATATTTAATTATGTGATGTCATGATTACCGCGAAAATTGATAACTGATATCGATCAAAGCCAGAGTGTATGGATTTCCTGGAGTAACAGGCGATCAGAAGTAGTTGCTTTTCGTAATTTTGAATTAATTTAGCATATCTAGAAATCAATTATGATGGTACCATGTACCGAGGCGGCATCCATAGTGTTGGTACCCATTACAGACTTGGTATATATTTTTATATGGTGAGTTGTTTTATGAATTTTCATTGTCTTAGAATATATTAAGTTAATTCTACTACTGCAGGGTTGCACATTCGTATAAGAGATTTTACCGTCTAATTGTCCCAAATACTTCACCCAAACATATAGTGGGTGTTGGGCATAAAAACGGCTCCTACTGATGAGAAACCAGTAAGCACGAAACGAATGAACACATCAGATTATATCTTCCGTTCATTCTGAATAGTTTATTCTTCTGGTCCTATTTGAATTTATCTGTTACTAGGTATGCAACACTTCATACAGAATTGTATGTATATTTTAACTATAATCAACAAAAATACACAAATTACGTGACATTGGTTGATCTTAAATATCAATCCTGCAAATTCCCTGCAGGGATGAATGACATTATGCAAATCAATAAGTTGCTCTCATGATAAGAATGTGAGAATTCATTGAGCATGATGTGAAATATATATATATATATATATATATGAAGACGGTTCAAAGTGGAGGTGTAAAGAACTTGGTATTTTGAATTTGATTAGCATTCCAATTTTATGCACTTTCCTTAGATTTGACTAATGAATCTGATTAAATATTTAGTAAAACATTTATATCTTAAACAGATAAATTTTCCTATTTTTTAGACTCACGAGGCGTGTCAATCAACGCCAGACGAACCTATTGAGGTGATTGATTTGCGCGGGGCAGATGTGCAAACTGAGTTGGCTCCGTCTGAAGATCGTCTGCTAATTCGACTTTTCCTGCCAGTTTCACGAACGCGGATGCCTTTATCCAGTGCTCTTGCTGCCACCTCAAACAAAAGTTTTGGTACGCTTTGTAAATTTTTACAAATTTTCTTTAAATATTCTTTTTTTTCACATTACTTTAATTTTTTGCAATTTTTAGTCATTTTAATTAATTTAATAATTAAATAATTATATATTTTATTATAAACATTTAATAAATAAATGTAGATATATAAAATTTTATTTATCCATTTGGCATTTGTATATTTTTCAAGAAGCGTCGGACTAATTGTTTTTTATTTATTTATGCTGTTCTGGGCATAAATTTTTAGAAGTCTTGCCTATTTATAATGTTTTAGCAATTGCTAAAGTAATACTTTTAAAGAGAAATCCAAATTGGATAATTATATTGCTTCTGTTGATACTTTTCTTCTGATGAAAAACGATGCTGCATATTTTCTGTTTAAATGTGCAATCAACATCATTGACTTAAGTCTGATAATTCTTGTCTCATCTAAACTTGTTGTAGCATGCAATTTTTACTCTTTATATATATATATATATATATATATATATATATATATATATATATATATTGATTTAATTGTTTATGACAGGACATTTCTTTATGTATGCTGTTAGTATAACCTTAACATTCCATAAGCTCATAAATGCCATCCATCAAATAGACCGTTTTCGTTTTTATTGGTCACTCGTCAAGTTCTTTCCAGAATTTTTGCGACCCTTGCTTTAAATGAGCATAAGTTGTTATATGACTTTAAATTGTATTTCTTGCGCGGCTAGGTTGTTACCGTGGATAATTCGCAAGACCCCAAAGCAATTGTGCCCCGGCTCGAACACCGAGTATGACCATTCTAGCAAGTGCCTGATGAGTGTCAAATAAGGACGAAATCGTTTTACTTGGTGAATTGCATTTCACATTTTATGCGATATTGTTTGAGAAGAGAGAGTATATATATATATATATATATATATATATATATATATATATATATATATATATATATATATATATATATATAGTACAAATAAAAGCAATTGTTCTGCACCTTCTTGTATCTACTTATAAGTTCGTTCTTGAATTATTTGCACGCCGATCAACTTTTTTCAATTTAAGATTTTTTTATTTTTAGTTCTTTAGAACATAAATTTTATTGTGTATTTATTTTGAATACAATTTAACAATAATTGATTGCGCGGGTGGTGGTACCAATTCTTTAAATCAAGTTTACGACCTCGAAAACACCAATCCCATTGTATTAAACCAGCGTCGAACAACATAACAAAACTACTGCCAGCCGAAGTAATTGACGTTTTTCTTTTGACCTACTATGATCATCATCAGAGTAATGACGGCAAACTGACTATCGAGGGATTAAACCAGTGGTAAATTCTGGCCAACTGTGATGAGTTCCTAATAAGGGACGAATCAATCTACTGATGAATTGCCTTCTACACTATACAATTCTTAGTTTATACTGACATATGTAAGTAATTAATGGGTCAAGTGCTTATATCAAGACCGCAACCTTGATTATAATAATGTTATCACCGTCCGCGTCACCAATGGTCGTTTAATTAACTAGTTTGTGAACTGTTTTGTGCCACAATTTTGGTTGACTAGCCAAAATACAATGTTCATACAGGAATTAGTTCATAGATTAGAGATAAAGAAACTTTTCGATAACATTATACGAGCATGAATAATAATGGTGTTAAAAATTGAACGTTTGTCGAACTAATGCCATGAAATTTTAGACGATCGGCTATCGAGTAGATAAATTAAAGAAGGGCTGGTTCATTGAAGTATTTCCTTTTCTTTAATATAAAAATTTAATTTCAAATAAATTATTTCGTTAGAATTTTCAAGCAATTGCGATCAAAACAGCGGTGAACGCCATTAAACAAATACTTTAGTACAACGAAATTATTTGCAGCTAAACTTTGACTATCATATTAAGAAAATATTATGATTCTGCCAAAATGTCAGTTGCCAAATGATACTAATTTAAACATTTCAGCTTCATTCTCGCTATTTATTCTTTATTTTATTTATTTGCATATGAATTTAAATTTCTTAGTCCTTTTCGATCAGTTATTTACTTGTTTGTGGTAGTACAATACTACGACGATTCTGCTTCCTTCTAACTGTCATTAGTTCGTAAACAAATATCATAAAAAATTGTTTTGATTATAAGACGTGAGATTACGATAACGGTAACCGGTAGATTTGATTGCACTATCAACAGGTTTATGAAGTTGGGTGTTGCTAACACGTAATTTCTCGAAATAAAATTACGTTGAAAAAATTATTGACCCTCAATAGCCTACGCAATTATCTCTGAAAATTCGACTGAAGGTTTTATTGTCTTAGCTTTTTATATTCTGATCAATTTGAATATATATATATATATATATATATATATAAAATATTTAAATGAAATTGTGAATGCACGTTGGTAATGCGAAACATGTCGTTGAAACTTCACACGTTTGTTCTCCAGACGTAACATTTAAGATAATTACTAAATGCGTTAAGGGATATGAGTAAGCCACATATGAAGCTTTATGAATAAATAAAATGCAGCCGGATTCATGCACGCTGAAGAAAATTCTCTGGTAAAGAACTTGAACTAGTGGACATGCACGCCATTGATTGTTTGTTCCCTTATTTCATATTCTCACCACGTTAACATTTTTCCATTTTCTTTTTCCTTTCATTGTATATCAAATAAGATTTCCAATGTATAGATCACTGAGAAGAGTATGAGAAAGAAGTGATTCTTGTATCTGATAAAATTTCTTTGTCTTTTTGCCCGTGGCATGGGTTCTATGAATATATATATATATATATATATATATATATATATATATATATATATGTGTGTGTGTGTGTGTGTGTGTGTAGTGGTTATAGGGCGTAACACTGGCTCCTACTGATGAGTCGCCAGTAAGCACGAAACGAATGTGCATGAGATTATACTTCCGTTCATGCTGCCTTTGGTTTATCCTTCTGGTCACAACTGAACTAATTTGCTACTATGTTCGCAAAACCTAATACATACTTGCATATATATTAGGTCTTCGCAACAAACAGTATTTAACTGTAACATATTGAATTGAATGATGTCATGCTTACCGCGAAATGTGATAACTGATATCGATGAAGGCCAGAGTGTATGGTTTAACTGGAGTAACAGGTGTTCGGAAATTGTTGTAATTCTCAATTTGGGTGAACTTTAGCATAAATTTATATCCATCAGGTTGGTATCATGTACCGACTCGGAAACCATAGTGTTAGTATCCGGTACTCATCAATTTCAAAAAGGTATCAGTTACTAACACAATGGCCATAGTGTTAGTATCCTTTACAGACTCGGTATATATATTATATAGTGTGAGTTTGCATTGAAGTCGTATTGTCGTTGACTTTAGATTATGTTAGCTTCACTATTACAGGTTTACACATTCGTCTAGGAGATTGTACCGTCCTATTATTCCACATTCTTCTACCAAATATATAGTGGTTAAAGGGCGTAATACCGGCTCCTACTGATGAGTCGCCAGTAAGCACGACACGAATGTGCATGAGATTATACTTTCCGTTCATGCTGCCTTTGGTTTATCCTTCTGGTCACAACTGAACTAATTTGTTACTAGGTTCGCAAAACCTAATACATACTTGCATATATATTAGTTCTTCGCAACAAACAGTATTTAACTGTAATATATTGAATTGAATGATGTCATGCTTACCGCGAAATGTGATAACTGATATCGATGAAGGCCAGAGTGTATGGTTTAACTGGAGTAACAGGTGTTCGGAAATTGTTGTAATTCTCAATTTGGGTGAACTTTAGCATAAATTTATATCCATCAGGTTGGTATCATATACCGACTCGGAAACCATAGTGTTAGTATCCGGTACTCATCGATTTCAAAAAGGTATCAGTTACTAACACAATAGCCATAGTGTTAGTATCCTTTACAGACACGGTATATATATTATATAGTGTGAGTTTGCATTGAAGTCGCATTGTCGTTGACTTTAGATTATGTTAGCTTCACTATTACAGGTTTACACATTCGTCTAGGAGATTGTACCGTCCTATTATTCCACATTCTTCTACCAAATATATAGTGGTTAAAGGGCGTAATACCGGCTCCTACTGATGAGTCGCCAGTAAGCACGAAACGAATGTGCATGAGATTATACTTTCCGTTTATGCTGCCTTTGGTTTATCCTTCTGGTCACAACTGAACTAATTTGTTACTAGGTTCGCAAAACCTAATACATACAAACTTATTAATCGTTGCTAGGACAACTGAAAGAATAAATTGAGACCTTCAAGAAGTTATTCGTGACCACTCGGATATATTTTTTCCTTTAATAAGTCTAAACGAATGACGATCTATTCAAAAATCTTTGGACTAATAATATTTGTATATGGTGTTCTTAGTTATGAGTGAATTAACTGTTTCATTGGATAAAACCTAAATATTTAGCCCTTAAATATTGGAGCATGTATCTGCATAAACGTCTTCAGACCTAAAAGAAATATCCCAACGCATCAGAAGAATAAGTGGATGAAAATTGAGCTGTCGTTTGGCTCTATGCATTTATATTTACACAGTATATTAGCATTATGCTCGTGATATATATATATATATATATATATATATATATATATATATATATATATATATATTAATGATTTTATTCATCGTCACATGTGTTTATTCATTTTATGTTTATTCGACCAACCTTTTGGTCATTTTTTAAATTCTCTGCACACGGTCAATTTAATGGAATTGTTCGCATGACAGTGTAGCGTTAATTACTCTAGGCCCATATTGCATGCCTTTAAATCAATTAATAATTAGTGAAAGTCTCAAATGAATATGATATGGTGACAATATAAAAGACAACCATAATGAGTAAATGAAGATAAAAAGATTACAAAGAAAAAAATTGAGATTAGACATTTAAAATGACATAATGAGCGTACAATATGAGCTTTAAATTTTTATTTTGTGTGCACATGGCGCATTAGATAAAATAATTATTAAGAATACGTGATGTATGGTGGACTAATAAAATCAACATAACATTAAGCAAACGAAAGGCAAAATCAATGCAATTTTACTTGTAAAAATGCTCTTTAGAATTCATTCTTGATGTCCGTTAATCAGTTTATCATTCTAAATTTCTGGCTACAATTCATTGTCGTTTCTGCAATATACCACATTTTTTCGTTCATAGTATGGAGACCTGTCTAATATTAGACGAAGAAGTATTTCTACCACCGTTACATTCCCAATATCATGTTTAAGTTTGATCTCGATAGATAATTTGATCAATCTCGTAATTCTTCTGCGATTTAATATCCAAACTAATATCTAATCCTCCAAATTAATATAATCTCTAATGTATCTTAAGCATATACGGAGCTCCGACTTATTGTCTGAAGATTTTAGCTATATTATAGCAATGCTGTGTTATTGGCGAAATAAAATTGTATTAGTTTGCAATGTGGACACAAAGAATTATTATAACTACCAACCAAATTACTGATTTCTGGCTGTATAACAACTTTGAATTAATTGCAATGTGAGAATCTTCTGATGAAGCAGATAAACTGTTTGAATTTTTTAATGGCCGTTGATATTTGTAGGGTGGCCGTGCAGTGTGCCCATCACAAATTAATTAACTATATTTGTCTAAAAAAGATGAATGATGCAAAATTGGAGATCTTCAAACCTACGTGTACTTATCACCATTCTGAGTAAGATTGATTTTGTCCGTTTATAATTTAGGTACACATCGAAATTTATATTTATATTGTGCGCTTCAATCCTTCTTTTTTTAAGATCCTCATCAGCTTCAACATAACTCACAGCACGATTTCAATAGTTCAGAAATCCAATTATATTAATATCATTGAACCTGATATATTTATATTTAGTTTAAGTATTCCAAATCAGAGATATTAACACTCAACCCCATAATGTCAAATATAAGTCATTCAATAATCATTTCCCAAAACGCGCACAAGTAAAAACATACGTACATCCCCATATTGATTGCAGTATTATGTCAGAAATTTGATTATCTATACATATATATATATATATATCAATATAATCCAACCATTTCCTAAGGTAACAATGGCAGTTTATATAGTAGACTGGTTTCGTGCTTATTGAGAACTCGTTAAGTACTGTGCAGAATTCTCCGCGAATGGGCTCGAACTGGGATCCATTCGCATCGGAATATTGGACACTATCCGCTCTGCCATGCCTGTCGCACACTAAACGAAATTTCCATTCATACAATAACTTCGGTTTTTGGTTATCTTTTATTTCAGGTGGTGCAAAGTGACATCTCTTCCTACTTGAATTTCCACATAACCCGCTCCAATCAATCATTATATAAGAAACACTACAACATCTAGGCAAGAGTTATGAAGATGACAATGTATACAATTAATCAATCAATGATTGCGTGAGTTGTGATAATAGTTACTTTAATGAAGTTTGTGAACATCATATAAGCACCAATCCCACTAAATATTTATTCGTCAGTACTCTACGTGCTCCCAAAAAAGACAAACCTCGTCTGCTGGAAGAGCTATTTTTGCTAATTTATACTTTGCCTAATTTATAATGACAATTACATAATAGGATTGGTGCTTATACTAAGCTCGCAATCTTCATTTATTTATTTATCATCAACTTACTCACAGTAATTATTATTTAATTATATATATATATATATATATATATATATATATATATATATATATATATATATATATATATATATATATTATAAATGACAAATTGCGGGTAGCTAGCTGGAAACGTAGGCCGAAAAGATGAAACATAATCTCCATTTGAAAAAGACAAACCAGAAAACACAAGTTAATATAAATCCCAAAATTTTGCGTAGTACGCAGCAGGGTGGCGCAGTGGTTATGGTCCGAGACTCCGAAGCAAATGTGCTTCTGTTCGAGCTCTGTCGGTGACAAACATTTCGAAAGTATTTAATGAGGCCGATCTTCTGGATGACTGACTTTGTTACATTTTGCTGATAAATATATTATATGCTTGTATTTATGTCATGCTCGTAACCTTGATTTAATTACTTTTTATTTTATTGTACAAAACGTCACTTTAATATCACTTAACATGGTGGCGAGCTGGTTGTTCTATAACGAAAGAATGGGGGTGGCTATTAGAAAATGTAGGTCGAAATAAAATGTTAAATAGCTTTCACCTGAAAGAAAGGCTAACCCAAAAACGTAAGCTAACATATACATAAATGTTGTGCGTTATGTACGGCGGGATGAATCAGTGGATAGAGTCATAGATTCCGATGCAAATGTTCCCCGGCTTAAGCTTTATTCGCAGCAAAATACCGGGCAATACTTAACGAGTTAACAATAAGGACGAACTGGTCTACTGGAAGATTTTTTTTCGCTACTTTATACAACGCGAACGCAGAAATATTGACATTTAGGCTGGATATACAAGCCTTTATAGCGACTGAACAAAAGGCATCGCCTCAAAGCAAGAGCAACAGTTATTTTTAGAAAGATGGCGAAAATCACTTTCTATTCAGTGACTGATCCAACCCCAGAACCAAAATAACCATTGAACCATGTCAGCCTTAGGAGCTTCTTCGATGCGACATATTTCGATGATCAAAGTGCCGCTACATAAACCACCTAGATATTGAGGTAATTATTTCCGAAGATTCAAAATTAAAACTATGGAAGATTAAAATATACCCGTCCTGACAGGTGTATACATGCACAAACTTCAGCAAACTACACTGGAAAACAAAATTGTTAAGTGTAGACTTTAAAAGATTTATGTGACGATCTGCCTTTGTAGATCCCATGGGCATCAGACCCAGCCTAAATCATTAAATTAGTCATTGTAACCGAATCTTACATCAGATTTACTCTTGAGGTAGAGAAATTCAATATTGCTCTCTTCTTGGACATCAAAAAAATACGGAAGAAAAATGTGATTTTACACTGTCAATAGATACAAAAGTCAGTCTCAGTAAGCATTACGTCGATTAAATCAGTAGCGTACCAAAATGTCAAAAAAGAAACATAATTAACATCCTAGTAAACCTGATCAAAAATGTCTACCCTGAGCAAAAGGTCGACGATGTACTAGGCTAGCTAGTTAAAAGTTTACCAGTGAATAACTATACGGAGTGGTCTATAGATTGCAGCACTATACCACGTCTTATTCGTACAACAGAGGATACAAACTACTATTTATTCCTAAATTTACTATATAGAAGCCACCTAGCAGCCTCAATAAATGCACCGCAGTTAAATTGTATCACTATCGACAATTTCCCTCGGGTAAACGTTAACAGAAACTTCAGTACATGAAGGCTTATAAGGATGGATGCCCGGCATCAATTTCAATTATCTCTAAACACTTTACAGTCTATAAAGTTGCATGAATCATATCTTTGTTCGATAGTTTGATAGAACCGCATTTCCATTGGGACGAATACAAACTCAGCCCGATCGAAGACAAAAAGGAAATTGAAATTGTGATCAATCGGATCTTTGTGAAACTGCTGGGGCAAAGCTACAACCCGCGTACGCACAACGCAGCATTGGAAGAGGACAGATTTGAGGTGGTTATTCGTGACTTAAACGTCGCCTAGCAGCCTAAACCTTAACAAAGGTGGCCCGCAAAAGCAAAGCTGTTATATAACTGATAATTGCGTGCAGTTTGTGGCTTGTGTAGCTTAATGGATGATTTGCAAGATTTTGATTCAAATGTGCCTCAGTTCGAGACCTCGTCACAGAATATGTAGCATGCACTTGATGAAAGCCAAATAAGAATGAAAACGATCCACTTGGCGAATTCCATTTTCTATCTAATCCTTCAATGATGCTTTCTTTATATACGTAGTTTCATTATAATTTAAAAACTGCATAGAACATTTAAGTTTACATATTTATTAGATCGCAGTTTTATCGGTATTGGGAACCTGAGCTAAGATATAGCCAGATTTGCTAATGTGCTCAAGCCCAAGATTTACCACTTTTTAGTCAACTGATTTACCCACTAGGCCATGGTCTCCGTTACAAATTCAAATACTTTTATAATGTGTGCCTAATCATTAGTGTGTAAGCAAATATTGAAAAGCTTTATCCTTCAAATCAGATAGCTTCTCGGTATTGCATACATATTCACTTACTTTGTTGCATTGTTCGCATGAAACTAATAAGGGCTTTGGTTGTCAAACATGTCGACCCGATAATTAGTTGACCTAACAATCCTTATATATATATATATATATATATATATATATATATGTCATATTTGTCGATAATGTTTTGTCGATAATTAATCTTCAAAAACAAAAATATTTATTCCCAAGTATGAATTTTAAAACCATGTCCAATACTGTAAAGTAGTGCGTTTGCTCCATCTTGTCGTACGGTTCATTGGATAACCAGAACAGAATAATTAATTTTATTTGAATATTTTCAATAAACGGGGGCTTTAAAAGGTACACATCAAAAATATACATTAGTGCAGAAACTTTAAATAAAAAGACCAAATAAATACCAAATTATATGTGGCTTGAAATGCCACTTGTTAATAACAGTGCTTGAACAAGTTACATTTGCTTGCAGAATTCTGAAAAACGTATATTTCCTGCGAAAGCCTCTAAATAGCAGAGAATGCCCACACATCTAGCCTTAATTAAAAGGGAAAAGCGTTTGTTTGAAATTATCACATGCTTACTTATAGAAGTGGGTGCAACAACAATGTAATTCCTCACACCCCAAGTTTTAATATGCTCAGATAAGCGTAAATTCATTCTTATTCAACATCCGCCAAAAAATATATTCCCAAAGGTGCGATAACAATTTTAAATAAAGTTAGATGCAGATTGCAGAGTAATTTTGTCTTTAAAGCTAGGTAACGCTAGTTTGATGGTAAAAGTAAGTAAAATTTAGCCAGCTGTAAAAACAGTTAACGCTAAAGTTAGAAGAAATTTGCCTTTTACCCGATTTATATATATATATATATATATATATTTTATATATATATATATATATATATATATAAATGAAATCTAATGGCAGAATTTTGATTATATAAATTCATTCAATACAAACTAAACATTGCACCAGGTAATAAAGACAAATCATCCAGTAAACCGATTTCATCTTTATTGGAAACTCGTCAATCACTGCCCAGAATTATCCGCTGACGACGCTCGAACTGAGACACATTTGCATTGAAGTCTGGGACTCTAACCAGTGAGCCACTAGACGTAATTTTAAACTATATGCGAAATTAATTTTTTGATTAACCCTTAATTATGACTTAACATTCGTGTAGTGTGCTACATGAGCGTCGCAGTAGATGCAATCTCAGATTCCGATTCCGATTTGCTTGGTTCGATTCCCTTCCGCAGCAAAATATGGACAATACTTGACGATTTACTAATAAGGACTAAATCAGTGTACTGGATGAATTGCCTTTTCTAGTTTATACTGACAGTATATATATATATATATATATATATATATATATATATATATATATATATATATATATATATTTATAATGTCCATTTTTAAATTTTACACAGTATATTTATAATTAGGATATATATATATATATATATATATATAATAAAAATCCAGTCATTACCTTCAATTTCATATAATTTCCCCAAGTGGCATGGTGTCTGTCGAATAATGACTAATATGGTGTGGCTAATTAGATCTTAATATCTTAAGATATTCCAAATTGGTTTCACATAAAGGAAAGGCAAACCAAAAACATAAGGTTTTGGATGAGTTAATATGGCGTGTATTATGCAGCATGTTTGTGTCATTAACGCAGCAAATTATGAACAGTACCGGGCGATTTCCGAATAAGGCGAAACCGGTCTACTGCATGAATTTATTTTTCCTACTGATTCAACTTTTTGTTTTTAAGGACAATATTAATAAATATTTGTTTTCTTTCAGCAATAATTAAATAGTAGATCAGGTAGCCAAATCAATCTATCCAGTATATGGTTTTCATTTTTATTGGGATCTATTCAAGTTCAGTCTAGCGTTTGCTACACGCGGTGCTTGAGCCAGTACACATGCTTTGAAGTTGGATACTATCCACTGCACCAGTCGGGCCGCATACACAACGCATTTTGAATTTAAGTTTTCTGTTTACCTTTTCCATCAAGTCGAACCTATTTGGAATTTCTTAAAACCTAAAGTTCTAACTAGCCACCCCCGATCTGTCATTGGAAACCAGGCGCTATGCCACTTGGGGAAGTCATATTTATTTGGCAGCAATTGGCAAGGTTTGGACCATACCTATCTGTTCAGTGTGTCACACGGGTGGTGCAATGCATTTAGTCACAGGCTTCGAATACAATTTGCCCGAGTTCGAGTAACGTCCGATGCAAATTCTAGACTATACTTAAAAAGTTCCCCTTAAGCTTAAAGTCCTGCTTATCATCTTCAAATAAATATATTTCTCCAAAGTGGTATTGCGTCTGTTGTTTAATGACAGATCATGAATGGCTAGCTAGAACTTTAGGCATTTAGAGATTTCAACTGGGTACCGCATGTGGGAAAGGCTAACCAGAAAAATAAATTTTTATTTGAATTTAAATAGCATGCAATATGCGGCACTGATATTGAATTGGATAGACTTATACTCGAAATAAAATTTGTCCTATTTCGTGTCCTGTCTGCGAAAAAGGCTGTACTGTCTTTGAGGAGCTCCTTATAAGGACGAAACTGGTCTACTAGTTATATTGCTTTTGCTTCCTGATACAATTCTTAATTTATACTAACAAAATACATATAATAATAATCCTGCTGATAAAAATCAAATCAATATATATATATATATATATATATATATATATATATATATATATATATATATATATATATATATATATATATATATATATATATATATAATGATCGTCGGGCACATACTGTGAAATATCATTACATGAAAGGTATTACATTTTTTCATATTTCTACCCTTATTCAGCAACACGTTGGTAGTGGATTTGACCGCATTCTTCTTGTGCGGGACAATTGATAGCACTCATAGGTCGGTAAAATCTTGAATTTTCATCATTTTCAGGTGATGTAATTTTTGGTCTCAATTGATGGGTTCTCACCTGTCCCTTCTTTTTTAAGCCTTCCATTAGCTGATTGTCCGAAAATGACGTTGGAACAAGATTTTCCATTGTTCTTTTTCCAAATTTTCGAGACCGATGTTGATAGTGGTAAGAAGTGCCAGTTAAACACGGAACGATAAAACACAGACTAGTGCTCAATGTATGTCCGACTACGTTAATAGAAGTAGAGGCAATGCTGTCCTTTCATATACGTGTTTAGTTTGAATATTAAAGTGAATCTGTCATTAGATGCTCATTACCTTATATTATTAATACCATAAATTGGTTTTTTTTAAATTTCCATTTTTGTGAGATAGCCTTTTAGGTTGTACCAACATTTATGTAACGTGAAAAAAATTTTATTATCCATATTGACTAAATAGATGTATAAAATCATCCAAATCGGAAATTGTATTCAAGTATTCTTTCTTTAGTCAATTATAATTGAAGGCAAAATACCTGTATAATAATTTCTATAAAAAATAACAAATAATGAGATATTTGTGACAAAAATCGGATACGATTAGATAAAATTCTATTTAGAAAGATGTATTTTTTTGGATTTTTTTATCATTCCTATTTATTAGTCTCTATTCAAATTCACACCTTATATTAAATGTAAATGCGATCAAAATGAACTACTTGTAATTTGGATTATTGCTTCTCTATTCTACTCTGAAACGACCAAACATTTATAGAAGAATCTAGTGTAGATTTGGATGCGGCCGCAGTGGCCGGCTACAAGAGTTTCTTCGAGTCCGGTTTTGTTGGTCGACTTCGGCGGAGGGCAAGTATGTTGTCACTAACCAGTCTCGGTTTTGTGGCATCTGGTGGAATGGCCGGCGCCACAGCCTGTGCTGCCGCGGGCCTGGTGTCAGAACTGCAATTATTAATGGCCAACCCTGTCGATTTTGCAGACTGGGCTGCAGCCATTCAACTGGCTGCAGACTTTGCCGCATATGCTCGTCTTCGTCCCTCCGTCTTCACAGGTGAGCGGTTTTTACATTAACTCCTTAAGAAAGAAATTAATGGCTATTGACTATACCTCAGACTTTTAGAGAATTTTCTTTCATTTTTCTTTTGTGTAAACGAGTTCTTATTAATATAGAGCTTTGAGCGTTTTGTGGAAATCTACCGCTGCATCAAACTTACATTTATGATTCTGTCAATTATAGTTATGCATATGAAACATTTAATTTATAAAACAAATATATATACAACATCTAGTTATATATTCTTTTTTACGAAAAATGTATATATATATATATATATATATATATATATATATATATAATTTTCCTGAGGTAGCCCAGTTCTTCCTCAATCTTGTGTTCAGAGCAGATCTTCCTGATTCTGTTTGCTAGGTTGTTTACTAAGTTTCTTTTGTGGGATTTTGGCACACTGCTGTTGTAGTGAATGTATTGTCCGGTGAAAGTGGATTTTCTATATATGGCCAGTGTCAAATCCCCGTTTTCTTCTCGAGTGAGTTTGATGTCAAGGAAGGGAAAACTGTCGTCTTTCTCTACCTCGAGAATGAATTTGATGTCTGGATCGGCTCCATTTGCTTGTTTGAGGATTTCGGAAGGGCCTGCTGCTTCTGAGATGAACAACAAGATATCATCTACATACCTTTTGTAGAGTGCGCACTGGTCAATTATACATTTTAGGCTCGTTTTTTTCAAGATGATACATGTATACATCTGCTAGGAGGGATACAATGCAGCTTCCGATAGCTACACCATTGATCTGGCGGTATTATATCTCTTCAAATGTAAATTGCACGTTTTTTGTAAATGCTAATATGAGGTCTTTGATGTCATTGGTGTCTATAGGGAAATCAAAAATTCCTTTTTTGATATTGTCACACAAGATCTCCCCTTTCTTATCCAGTGGTATGTTTGTAAATAAGGATGAGACGTCAAGCGAGACCATTTTATTCTGTAGAATGTTCTTCCATTCAGTTCATTTGCTAGCTCGTAGGAGTCCTTGATAGTGTTTGCGTTTAGGATGCTTCGTATTGTTTGAAGTATTTTGCAGAGAAACTTGGTTGGTTTATGTTGTTGGGCGTTGATCATTGACATAATAGTTCGCAATTACTTTTTTGTAATTGGACACAAATTAACAAATTATTTCAAATGGAATCATAACGATATGTTATTCCCTTCATGAAGTTGACCCTATTACTGCTTGAATGCACATTCGTATACGAGATTGTACCGTCAAATTGTCTGAAATTTCTTAACAATATATAAAAGTCATATAGAGCTTAGTCTCGGCTTCTCCTGATGAGTCGGCGGTTAACATGAATTGCATGTTTGCATAAAATTACACCTTTTTTCGTGCTGACTTTGGAATACACCTCTGGTTTTGTTTGAACTAATTCCTTACTGGACACTCAATACCTATTAAATACTTAAACTTAATATTTTTTGTGCACATTGGATCGGGAGGTTATTCCAAAGCCAGCATGATAAAATCTGCAATCCTTTTGACACATGTGGTCAGATTACTGACTACTGAACTTTCATAAACGTCAATACATCAAAAACGAATTATCTAATTTAATTTAATCATGGTTGCGTTCTTGATACAAACACCTGCTCATTATCTATATAATTTGATCAGTAAAATCTAAGAATTTTATAGTTTAGGAAAGTAAATTCATTCAGTAGACCGCTTTTGTCCTTGTTTGGAGCACATCACGTACTGTCTAGAATTTTATGCGGACAGGGCTCGAACCTGAGCACTTCTGCTTCGGAATCGGGTTCTCTAACCCCTGAGCCACCCTGCCGCACATTACACACTATTTTCAATTAAATACTATCTAACGTGTCTTGGATAGCCTGTATAGCATCTTTTTAGACCTGAAATTCCAACTAACCATCCACACTCTGTCATTATAGAACAGGTACTACGCTACATGGGGAAGTGGTATTGAGAGGAACATGTAAATAACTATATGCACATTGGTTGAGCAGGCGGTGATAAAAATTATTCTAGAGCCCCAGATTCCGAAGCAGACATGCCCAGGTTCGAACCCTGTCCGCGACAAATAATAGGCAGTATGTGAAGAAATCCCAATAAGGACGAAACCGGTCTAATGTAATAATTGCCTTTTACACAATATGGTAGTTTTTATCAATATTGCAACCTTGATTAATGTAATTGTTATCACCGCCCGCGCAACCAATGTTCATTTACTTATACAATTATCGAATTTGTTAATTGATTTTGGATAATATAAAGTGCAATTATCTTTAAATTTGTATATTAAAGCAAAATTTGAATTTAAATGGATCGCATATTGCGCATAAGGTAGTCATTCACTTTGCGATGCCAATTTTTGCGCATTATATTTAATGTAATTTCTTTGTGAATGGTCTCCATTTCATTCAGCTTGAGAAAGAAGGAAGATGTTGTACTGAATAAAAGCATCATATTCATAGAGCTCGTATTCTTTAAAAACTAATATTAGTTTCGCCAGGTTCTGCGAGTTGTTAAATACAATTGGACTGATGTTTATATCAAGTTTTGATCTTGTGTTGTAATTTTGTATGTTAAATTGACCCTATTACATTGTTACGCATGCCTCCATGAGGTTGTTCATTCATTTTTCCGAAACGACTTTATAAAGTATCTCTGTTTTCGGATGATATTTAGCCGGTAAGTACAAATCGTATACTTCATTTATGTTACACTACTTTTTCCGTGCTGACTTCTTATTGTCTTTTGAATCAAGTTGGCGAGCTTAAAATATACCTCAACCTTATTTTATTTAGCCAGTCGTACAACTTAGCAAAACTACCGCCCTGTGCCAGTTGTGACAAATGTAAAACATACATGCAATTGTTTTGGGTCATCGCAACCAAGCTCATCAAATTACTTGTGATACAGAATTCAACAAGCGTTTTAGTGTTTACTTACTAAAATGGAACGCGAGCTTGTTTGAGACAGTCGAGAGACAAGTTCGGTTTACGCTACCAGTAAAATATAACCGATGCATGCTATGGTAAACCTGCTTATTATGAGAGGATCTTCTAGTGCAGACATTTGGAATATGTACCTAGCCGAACGCTCAATTTCGCGAAGCTACTTTTTTAGATACTAAGTATGATTGTTATCCAATTGTGAAACGATACTTTCTGTCTTTGTCACTTAGTGAGGCACCTCTACTTCATTCAGACTGATATCTTGCCTGACCTTTGTAGCCTGTTGGTCTCGTTCGACCTGAATTTGTACAGCCAGCACGATAATCAAAACTGTGCTCCGAGATAGTAGCATGAAGGTCGCAATATTGTCTAATAAATGTATGAGTATAGGGGCAGAATATAGATTGTAGATGCCTTAATAATTATTTTGTATTCATGAGAATATACCTTTCGATTATGCTTATTTTAGTGTATCCATCTGATCTTATTTTTAACTAAATTGTTACGTGTACGCAATAATACTTTATATATATATATATATATATATATATATATATATTTCTGCTCGTAAATTTTACTCGATTCTATATGGTTACACAACTGAAAAATGAGGAATATTTATTATTTTAACATAACATGTTTAAATAATTAATTTAGACTCATTTTTGCTTGGACGTTAAGCTAAATTAATAATTCAAACATGTTATCTTAAAATTACAAAAATATTACTAATTTGTCTGTTGTGTACCCATGCAGAATCGAGCTAAAATTACGAGCAGAAAGATATTTATATGGTGGGCGTTTTGTTGTTATTTCTCATTGTTTCTAAAGAATATATATATATATATATATATATATATATATATATATATATATATATATATATATATATATATATATATATATATAGTATGTCACAGCAACAGAGTTTATTATAATTGCACAGAAATCCTTATTCGGATTTTCTTCTGTTTCATTAGTTCCAATCTTTATTTAACAGAGCTAAGAAACAAGGCTATTATATCTCCTTAACTTAACATTGTAAACTATATTAAATTTATCTATAGAATCAAGTATTTGCAGGCTCAATTTGGAGTAAAATTTTCTAAACCTCTTTTAAAATATGATCATAAGCCTTATCAGTGATAGCGCATTTCTCCAATCGATCTCTTCCAACGAAGCTACATTAATACCGCATTCTGTGGCCAGGTTATTGGCTAAATGGTGAAATACATCTGTTCTAGTTTACTTTAAATTCTAACAATGCAAGTATTCACAAAGTTAAATGGAACACACGTTAAAAGTCGGCTTAGATTTACCCGTTGCTAATGTTGTTTATTTTGCTGTGCCTTCCGGAAGTCAACGAAGCTTACATTAACTATCGTGCGTACACAAACGATATCGTGCCAATCTTTACAACATATGACAACAGGATTGGAAATGTGTGTGTGTATGTGTGTGTGTGGGAATGAGAAAAATAAAGAGAAAGACATAATCGGTCTCGTTGTCATTCTTGTAAACTTCCTCCATTACAGTATTTGCGTTTTTACTATATTCAAGTATTGATACAAGCAGAACAAGCGCATGAGAAGGAAGTCTCCACTTTGCTCCAATGAGCGTGCAGCTGAAATTTGAAACTGCGTGGCACAGGTCGAAATGACATAGTACGTGTGACTGGTGGTATTGTTGATGTGTTACGCGACGAGCTAGATACGAGGAATTTTGTATTTTATCTCAAGCTTGCCAACTTGACTTAATGAAATTCAAAATCTTATTAACTCATAAAAGAACGGGGAAGGAAATCAGTGGCCAACTTTCTATAGTCAAACATTGAATACGTATTGAAAAATCACGTTTGAAAATTTGATATAAACACATCCAATGTTATTTGACCCGTCAATCGATGGAGGACCGAATTGAAAGAATCAAACCGCAACGCATATGCAAGATATGTAAAAATGCATATACAGCTCTCTCCTTGTATAGTCTCGGCTTTGCAGTTACGGACACTGTTTTTGCAGCATGCAATGATATTGTAACAATGAATAATTGAAGCAACCGCGAAACAAATCTGTTTACTACTGAGCTGTGCCTTGCTAGTTGGAGTTTTACTGGTATTTAAGACAAGTACTTGCGTGTTACTTACGAATAAAAAAAACTATAGTTATGTAGATCTAATACTTTGATCATGTTGCTGTAATTGGTGGCACTGCTCGCGCAACCAATGTTCTTTTAATTATACTTCATATATTAAACAATTATTGATTTTGCGGGTGATGACAAAAATTAATTAAATCAATGTTGCGAGCTTGATATAAGCACCAATCTTATTTTATACACATTTTTCAGAATAAACTAATCATTGTATAATGTAAAGTCAATTCGTCCAATTCGAGCTCTCTCCGCATCAAATTCTGTGCAGTAAATGTTGAGTTCCCAATTGGGACACAAGTGGTCTACTGGATGTATTGCCTTTTCTACACTACGAAATACTTATATTATACTGACAAATGTATGTACATAATGAGTCACGTGTTAATATCAATATCGCAAACTTGATTAACGTAATTCATCCAGTCGATTGATTTCGTCCTCATTGGGAACTCGTTAAGTACTTGTAGAGGCCCTTAGGTCACTACCAGAAGAAAGCCTCTGAGATGCCAGGCCCGCACAATCCATATATGCGGTGTGATCATATAATTTGGAACACCTCCATGTTAATCACAGCAAATAATACACGCAAATAAATAACCTGATCTCGTTGTGACACAAATTTATTACTAAATCAAAATAGTAATGATAAAACCAGAAAGTTTTTACAAGTTAGATATCATTTTGCGTCCAGCACACAGATCAGACAACTCAAAACTCACAAGTAAACGCTTCGTAAATAGTTAACTTCGTAATTTGTTTACTAAAATAATTAAACAAAGTTTATAGAAATGTCGTTGCTTAGTGCTACGTTTGCATAGTAGCACAACGTCTAAATAGTGTTCTGACAGTAGTAAGACTTTTATGTCAGAGGAAATAGCTTCCTCTACATACTGTTCAGAATTTTTCCGCGGTTTGGGCTTTACGAGTTTCCAATAAGGACGAAATTTTTCTAATGAATGAATAGCCTTTGCTACTTTATACAATATTTATTTTATACTGACTAATTTATGTGTAATTGGATTGTTTTCTATATCAAGCTATAAACCATGATTTAAATTAGTTCTTCATATTTGTAGCATGAATTAAACCTAATTACACATACTGTTGTATTAAAATATAATAATATAATATCAATAATTGATTTTACACAATAGCAAATATAATTAAAATTTATCCAGCACGTATTGACAAGGTTTTGGTTTAAATAACTGAAAGATTTTTAATGCGTGCACACTTCGCGTTATAATGTGTGCTCGTCGAGTTTTAAGTTCTTACGTGACAAAGGTTACGGGATGGAGTATAGCTGTTACTCATACGGATCATACGCCAAAGAAGATTTTTTAAATCCTATCCGTCTTTATCTATCATCGTTTTGCGTTTATCCGTATTTTAGATAGATTTATTTTGACATTATGCCTCTGTTAGGTATTATTCCTATCAACATCAGCCATATTAATTCTGTCGGCTTATTGGAATAAATATTTTGTAAACAACATGTAAACAGCTTGAGTGAGCATTGATTAAAACGAAAAATCACTTTAATCTATCCAACTAAGCGACGGTATAGATTCTCGAATCTTTTCAATTAGAGAATCGCAATTAAGCTCAACTTTGAGCGCTGCGGTTTAGTTTCCTCGATAAAAGAACGCTCAATTCTTCGCCGAGTTTCATAACAGGCTTAATACAACTGCAGAGAAACGGATACGTTTTGAAACTCGTTATTCATCGATTTGACAATTCATGACAGGGATCCTTTGTAGAAAATTAGAAACCACGGATCACCAAATATCTTTGGTTAGAGACAAATGTGGACATGACGACTGACTTTGATGCTTTTGGCTTTATAAATCATGATATGAGATATTCCTAAACAAAGATTCTGGTTAGATGAAACTCGTCCATTTATTCCGTGTACCAAACAGCATCATCGGCGATTTTGAGATCAATAATTCGATCACCGTTACAGATCTCTTCTTAGAAACCCTTCAAGGAATTCTAAATTGCTGAATTTATTGAACAAGTTCTGATTTGTGGCACATCCTTGTAGAACATCTAAGTTAATCATAAATTTATTTAACGAGTTCTACTGTGTATATAAGCCAATGAAATAGTGTAACATACTTTATTAATCCGAACAATCTCAATCGGAACGCGATTATTATGCATAATTTTCCATAAAATCATGAGCTTCACTGAACAGAACGCGATTGATTAATTTGACCAACCTATGATAGTGAGCCTATTATACTTGGGGCGTAACTCAATAGTGCGATTTAGTGCACCACTTTAGTCTTTTTATCTCATCTCATGACGGACCTACGACTGAGATGGTCTAATTTTCTTCGTTTGACTTCAACGTATTGCCTAGCATGGCTGGCCTTATAACTCTCGGTGTAGACCAAAGTACAGAGGTACCGGAATATTTGACTGGGATGGCAATGACATTTTTCTTGCCGATTGGCACCGATATAGCACTGTTCTAAAATATTTGGACTAATTTTCATCTCGATTCACGGTTAAGATTTTATTCAGGTCCAAATGAACCCAAAAGATATAATAATTAAGAAGGAAAACTAACTATGGGCGCAATTCTGCCCTTCCTTAAGAACCGAAATGTCTTTTCTTCCTCATCACGAAAAAGAGATTAAAAAGCGATCTAGAAATACGATCGAAGGATCATGTCTCTCTTACTTTTCTGGAATTACTTTGTGAGTTTTGCACAGCAGCCTGATTTTTTTAATGGAAAATCGATAATGACCAAATGTGTATATTGCAGTTGCATTACTGTCAAACGGCTTTCCTAAGGAATTAGATGAATTTTCACATTTTTTCTTATGGTATCTAAAGTGTTCACTTAATTTGTACAAGCTTATTCGTTTAACTGATGTGAATATCTTAAGTGCTTTTATATAATTTAAGCAAATGACACGAAACGCGCAATATAACTTACAGCAGCATTGTTAGTGTTTTTTTCTTTACTTTAACAGTAAGAATATTGAACTTTTGTTCTTCTTTTAGTAACTAAAGTAGTGATAAAAATTTTACTTTTATTTAAACCAAGTTCGAAAACTTGATTTAAATAATTATTATCCCCGCTCGTGCAATTAGTGCTTGTTTAATAATAAATTTTATTTTCTTGATTATTTAGTGTTTTTTTGGTATATCCATTAAGTTGTGTAACCTTAACTTAATAGTGATTAAAATCATTAAGTTTTGAATGGTTTCATATGCTTCTTTTGGGATTATTTCGATTCAGACCAGAAACCATTTAAAATTAAACTGTGTTGCGTTGACACAAATTCGATCCTTTTATACAAATAATTAATCAAACTTTGAGCTTGTCATTGTATATTTATTTCAATGAAATATATTATTGTTGGCCAACCCATTTGATCTTGTCATATTTGTCGATATATTTTGCGAGCTTGAAGTAAACACCAATCCCATTGTATTGAACCAGTCGTACTCTGATGATGATCATGGAAGGTCGAAACGCGTCAGTGCGTTGCGGCTGACGGTAGTTTTGCTATGTTGTTCGACGACTGGTTCAATACAATAGAATTGGTGTTTACATTTAAGCTCGCAAACTTGATTAAAAGAATATTTACCACAACCCGCGCAATCAATTATTGTTAATTGGTCGATATATATTGTTTTCAATTATTATGAAACTACTGAATTTCTCAATTGAGACTGCTGTCAGCGTTACAATTGCATTCACTGTTAATGTATTTCAGTACAGTATATTGCTAAACGCAGTACGCTAATTAATATCTAATTTTAGCACGAGATCTAAGTCACTAAATTGTCTCATTTTAGCACATCATACCGATGGTTTATTGACAGAGTTCTTGCCTGTCATGCGGGTACTCCAGGTTTAATTCTCCCACAACGCATCCATTCGGACAACTACTGGCTCCTACTGATGAGTCGCCAGTAAGCACGAAACGAATGTGCATGAGATTATACTTTTCGTTCATGTTGTCTTTGGTTTATCCGTCTGGTCACAACTGAACTAATTTGTCATTACACCTAATACATACTTGCAAATATATTAGTTCTCCGCAACAAACAGTATGTAACTATGCCAATGATTGCAATATTTTCTCGTATTAACATGCAATAGTTCAAGAATATATATATATATATATATATATATATATATATATATAGACGTTAAAGTCTCAAAATTGCATAAGAAGGCTAAAGCAATTCATCTACGTATTTTTCTGTACTTATTGGGTAAGAAAATGTTCTAACCAGATTAGCCACGACCTAGCTTTGAACTCTCGAGCATTTCATTAAGAGTCATGAAACTCACACACTACGCCTTAAAAACCGCGAATATGCCTTATACAAACCAACTTTTTTGTAAATTCTTTATTTCAGGTGGACTCCCATGGGAATCGCTTAAAACATTAAATTCAAATCAGGCATTCTCGAGCTGTCAATTTAAGACAGAAGTCTTACCACTTAAATAAGTTTTATTAAATTGAAGTATTATGGGAGGTTGGGTACATATATATATATATATATATATATATATATATATATATATATATATATATATATATATATAGAGAGAGAGAGCAAAGTTCAATACAATTGCAGGATTGGATTATTTTATATTCCCAGGAAGTTTAAACTCTCTCTCTCTCTCTCTATATATATATATATATATATATATATATATATATATATATATATTAGTTGTGTTCTTATTGATAACTCGCCATGTACTTGCCAGATTTTGCCGCGAATAGAGCTTGAACTCGGGAACATTGGCTTCGGAGCTGTGCACTCAGTAACTGCGGCACCCCTACCGCACACCATGCGCGCTGGATTAGTGCAAATCTCCTAGGTAAATGTGATCAAGTTTGAGCCCCGGTCGCAGCAAATCTTTGCAAGTACTGCATGAGTTCCGAATAAGGGCAAAGCCAAACCTCTTGATGAATTGCCTTTGCAATTTTTAGTTTATGTTGACAACATAAGTATGGTTAAGATTCGGCCATATAAGCTGTTATTCAATATATATTTCAGTGTGAAAACTCTAGCTAATCTCACGTCCTAGTATACACCACTTTTGCCATGAAAATTAGCTCTTGTGTCTATTTCAACTTGGACTTATATCAGTATTATATATTGACTTAGTAAACGCAAATTAATTCACCAACAGGCATGTATATTCACTTGCAAAAATAAACACACATACAACTTTTAAAACGTGTTATTCAATGTCTTTTGTTAGCGCCAATGCGTGAAGGCGCAATGGTAAATTTCCTCACCGGAATATCAATCAATAAACTCACCTAATTAGTGGAACGACAGTAGAAGGCAAACTAATCTGACGCTTGGTTGCAGCATATTTTATGCTCCCATTTAGGAAATCTCGTTCGCAAATTGTTAAAATTTTGATACCCATGTTAATGAGATCCTTTGTATAAATCACTTTAATACAACAAAATCGCTCGCATATGCATTGGTCTTCAAAGCGATGGATTCTTCTATGAACAATACAAATGCTGTCGTGTTCCATGCGAGCCCAAAACAAATTAGTCATTTATTTGTTACAAGTTTATTTGTATGAAATATTATTAAACACTATCAATACCAAGAAGTGTAAATAAAAATACGTGCACTTCATGTTAAATTCTGTTTTGTGTGTGTATATATTTCTTTCCAATTTAATATCGATGTAGAACCACATGTGTATTTTTCAATAGAATTTGGGTAGAAAATTGGTGTACAGTTAAAAATTAATTCGCTGTTGTCACATGTGTAGCTCAATTCTCGTGAATGAGAAATTTATTTTACCGACTTCCAATGTTCTATCAAAATCCTAACAATTAAAAGAATGTAAATTTAAGTAGATTTGAGTAATAGTTCGAAAGTTTATTGTGCTGCAGCGTCGTTAAATATGAGGATTTAAAATGTCTCGTTTCATCTTTTACGATCCAAATTCGATTGCAGTTTCTAGGATAGTCAAGACGAAATTAATGAAATGAATTAGCATTATATATATATATATATATATATATATATATATATATATATATATATCAATATTAAACTTTTTGAAAACATAATATTTAAAGCTGTGCACATGAAATAGCTTTTAGGTTGGGGTATTATCGCACACTAATGTAAACATTATTTATAAGATATCTACTTTAAAGCATTTAGTGCATTGCTTTATAGGCAATTCCGTTTGAACAAGAACATTATGCTGTATTGGTAAAGAATTGAGCCGTAAATTGGAATATTTTATTCTATATGCAAGTATTTGAAGAGTTTTAATAGCTCGTGTACATATGTTAATTGTAATTACATTATGCAGTAAATTAATTAATGTCAGTCACAAAATTACCTTCTGGAAGGAAGAGCCCAATAATATAGTTAGAAAGGAATAATTGAAATAAAATAGTAATGATTAATAAGTGCTACACATTATGAATGTATTAAGCTAATAGATAGAAAAAACTTACTAGAAATGAAAATTGACTTTATAACTGGCAATTATACAAAAGTTTCTTAAAATTGATGATTATGGGGTTAATTTATCGAGTTACATACTAGATAATCCTAATAAAATAGTGTTTTTTGCTGGAGCTAGTTTCGTAATTTGACTCTTGGAATATTCGTCTTCTACCGCTATTAAGTGCTACGATATAATTGGAGCTAAGCGATTTTCGCACCACTTTATCAATCTTAATGTTGCATTTTGAATTAATGTCAATTGATTCCCTAGTCATGCCTGTTGTTTTATTACGACTGCACATCAACGTGCATCGGAAACCATCACTGTGAAGTGTATTCCAGGTTTCCACCGAATGAGTACATGAAGTTAACCGTCAATTGCGTATTGTTAACGGGTTGTGTAACATAAAAAACCACTGCCAGATACACGTACTGACGTGTTTTGACCTTCGATGATCATCATGAGAGTGTATCGGCAAACATAAAAATATGATTCAAACTGCAAGCTATATATGGCGTATTAAAAATAATAAATTCAGCACTTATCCTTTATTGTGCTACATACATAAGATGCGGTCACAATCATAACAATGTTAAATCTTCGCGTCACAAATAAATATTATTGTACTTGTAAATCATTTTTAATGAGTTCCAAGTAACAAGAATCCGGTCTACTGTATGAAATTTCTATGCTACTTGAAAAATGCTTGTTCTTTATCTATATATATATATATATATATATATATATATATATATATATATATATATATATATATATATATATATATAATTATTCATTTGTAGATTCTTCAAGAGAAAATCGGGAAGATACGATTCGAATATCTGTAAAAAAAGTTGTTCTTCATAGCTGTGTTAGCTGCTTTTTGTGTTTTTTAATGTAATGGAAACTTTGGTCTATAATGACAACAGGATTTAACTATTTATTTATCTATTCAATAAAAATATTTTTCGATTTACTGGATTATTTACATAGATATTTTTGCGGAGCTTAGCATTACATAAGCAAGCAAATTTAATCCATTTTCTAAACCATGGTTTCGTTTTTATTGGGTAACACTGTATTACAAGTAAAATTCGTCACAAACGCACGAGCATTTGGTTTAACTCTTACGTCATCGATTACGCACATTTTATTCTTTAAATAATGTTTGCGAGCTTGAAGAAATTAGCAATGCCATTGTATTTAACCAGTTGTCGGACAACATTGCAAAACTACTGCCAGTCTCATGCACTGAAGCGTTTCGAACGTCCATGATCATCATCAGATTACGACGCCAAATTGTTACCACCACCCGCGCAATCAATTATTGTTAAATTTTATTGCCCATATATATGCATATTTTATGCCAATCTTAGTTTTCTATAAACTACTTTTGAATAGTTTTGCAAAACTCGGGTACCTTTTAGTTTCATCTTAAAAAATAAATTGATAAGTTACTATAATCAAAGTTGAGATTTCGACAATAACTCCTGACCAATTATGTACAAATACTTGTCAGTATAAACCAAGAATTGTTTAGTGTGGAAATGGCAATTCATCCTGTAGACCGGTTCCTTTCCTATTGGGAATTCATCAGGTACTGTCTAGAATTTGCCGCGGACAGGCCTCGAACCTGGGCACATCTGCTTCGGAATCTGGTTCTCTAACCACTGAACTACCCTGCCGCACGACCGAGTTGATGGGTTCTCACTGGTCCCGGGACTCTAAATCCGTCCTTACACTGTTTGTCCGAAAACGTTTGTAAACTTATTTTTGCCAAATTCGCAAACATTTCCGGATAGGCAGTGTAAGGACGGCCTCATGGTCACGGGACTAGTGAGAACCCATCCATCAAAAAATCAAGCTGTGCACCTTAAAATATTGAGGAATCAAGATTTTACCGACCTGCGAGTGCTATCAATTTTCCCGCAACCGTCAATTGTGGTATCAGCTCGAAAGTTGACAGCACTGATAAAGAAAATTCCCTTTAAGTAATATATCAAATTGATGAGTTGTCCAATGATTAAGAAATTATGGTATTTTGGTATAATGAATAAAAGTATTGCGTCATGATTTTAATATAAAGTTAGATAATTTATTTGATGCCAAAAATCATTTGAAAATTTATTGCGAATCTATACTCAAAATATGTAAAATTTTTGATAAAAGATTATCTCTTCGCCATTGTTTGAAAACATAGACAAAAAGCAAAAGCAATCATTTTGCATATATATATATATATATATATATATATATATATATATATATATATATATATATATCGTCAGTCACACGTACGTGCTCTGAGGATGACTTTAACCATTTTAAGAGAAGAACTGAAGAAAAAGCACACATCTAATAATCTATGCGAAGTTGACTCTTTCACTGCCTAAATGCACACATAAATACATAGTATATTGCACCGATTAATTGTCACACATTTCTTGACTAAATATGTCGTGGATATAGGGCGTAGTACCGGCGCCTATTAATAAATCGTCCGTAAGCAAGAAACAAATGTATACATGAGAAAATACCTTTCGTTCATGCTAATTTTGGCCTATCCCTTTGATTCCAGCTTAACAATTATGTTGCTAGGTGTGTAATAACTAATACATGATTGCAGAAATATTAGATCTCGTCAAAAAATTATATATAATGATTAGTGTTTATTTTTACCTGCAAATGTCCTATCTAACTAATATTCAGGCTGCTGAAATTACCGCATGCCTAATTTTTGGGCTATATTTGCCGATCAATATAATTATTGAATAAACGTTGGCTCTCCATGTACATGCGTCTGTACATTTGAATGTATTATTTGTGTGCTTGTGCACAAGTAAGATTTTTGCTTTCTGGAAATACGCCCAATTTTCTGTTAAATTTGATTAGTTTTGACGTTTTACACGAGCAAGTTGCGCAATATACACAGGGTAAATGAAATATTGATTGTCAAACTTGAATATTTGTTATTAATGCTTAAAAATAGTAAACAAACAACTGCCTACTTTTGACATGATCGATATATGAGCTATTTTGGTTTTAACCACTAGGCGATTCTACGTAATCTGTAAGGGATGTTTATCATTAAATTAAATTAATATCCGTTTGATTATTTCCGGGTGTTGCCATTTCAGTGAGACAAAATTTGATTCCGTTTCTGTCTTAGGTACTGCACACATATCCACAAGTTATTTTCAAATAGGATCAGAAGGATAAATCAAAGTTGGCATAAACGAAAGGTAAAACTTCATGCACGCATTTGTTAGTGCTTACTGGCGACTCATTAAAAGGAGTCGATACAATGATCAAAACCTATAATATATTGCCTCAATTAATGTGGTATAATTGGACGATATAATCTCCTATGCCTATGTGTATACATGCAGAAGTTGAGTCATCGACAATGCAACGTCCTAACCAACTCACCATATATATAATATCTGCCGTGCCTGTAAAGGGTGCTAACGCTATGGTTCCTGGGCCGTACATCGTACGAACACAATTGAATTCAAGATATGCTACATTTGACCAAAGTTAAGAATTATAACTACTTTTGAGCGCCTTCCAACCAAAGCAATTCCATACACTCAGGCCTTGATCGATATCATTTATCACATTGCGCGGTAATCGTAGCATCAATCAATTTAGTATATAATAAGTAGATTTTGTATGTTGCCTATAACTAATATATATATATATATATATATATATATATATATATATATATATATATGCATTTGTGTATTAGGCGTTGCGCACCTAGTAACTAATTAGTTCAAATAGGATCAGAACGATAAACCCAGGCCAACATAAACAAAGATTATAATTTCATGTTCTCATGTGTTTCGTGCTTACTGACGACTCATCAGTATAATGAAACGAACATTGGTTGCGCGGGTAGTGACAACAATTATTAAAATCAAGGATGCGGTCTTGATATAGACACCTGACCCATTAATTACTTACATATGTCAATATAACACATGTGATGTGAACTAATTTGTTAAATGGTGCGCATCAAATAATGCACAATTGCATTTATATATATATATATATATATATATATATATATATATATATAAGTTCTTCGCAACAAGCAGAATATAACTGTTATATACTTAATTGAATGACGAAATTATTACCGCGAAATTTGATAACTAATATCGTTCAAGGCCAGAGTGTCCTGATTTGCTGTAGTAACAGGTGTTCAAAAGAAGTGTATATCTCAATTTTGTTGACATTTATCATATCTTGAAGTCTATTGCCTCGATCTTATGTAACGATTCGGAAACCATATTGTTGGTGCCATGTACCGACTCGGTAACCATTGTGTTAGTACCTCTTGTTGGCTCCGTATATTGTATATGTATAGAGAGAGAGAGACAAGATATGATTGTTTTGCATGAGGCTTGGGAAGTTCCTTTGTAATGGTAGTGTATAAACAATTTGGTCTTATTTGTACAATTCATGACAATGTCTATTAATTGTGAAAGCAATTTGATAAATTAGTATAACCACATGTCTAGCCTTAATTAAAATTTTAAAAAACAGCTTCTCGAAACATCGCATTTTCCACGGGACAGCTATAGGCGTACTTGCAGTACCAAACTTATTCTTTTCACTACAAGTTTGCGTGGGTTTGGACAACCGTGCTACTGCATAAATTTGATTGCTCAAATGTACAATTCAAATTGTAGATAACTGTACAAACATTGACAACGGATTTCAGTATACAATTTGGTGCATAATTGTCTATGAAATATGGTAGGTAACCGATATTGATAAGAGTATTATGCACACAATACAAATCATTCTGCAAAATGTCATAAAAACGAATGCGCAATTCCCTGTTATACGAAGTCTTAACTAAGCCTATTCATTTCAATGAGCAGTAGCAGTTGGAATGCAAATAATGCACTGTTCATGGTTTCTTATGGAAGACGGATGTGCACAATGTGCCATCTGCTTTAAGATTGAGCGACATTTAAAAAAGCTAGATTATCGTCCTCTTTGTTTTTAATTTCAAATCCAATTTTTGGACACCATTTATTGAATTTATTAAGCAGTTCTTCGGCATACACACGCCTGTCACAAACATAACGATTTACTTTGCTCGATAGTTCGGTGTCCTTTCGTTTCACCATGCGTAGAAACGTATTGGCCATGACCGAGGCCGAAGCCGAACTCATCTTTAGACCACCATTGCAAATTTATTGATGTACTTTGTTGCATTGAAAACATATTTTCAGTACAATACAGCATCATGCTTTTGTTCGCTCTTTCCGTCAGATAGCTACAATTTAGCATCGCTTTCTACGTAAAGTTCCAAATAGTCATCTCCTAATTTTCCCTAGTTTATGTGGCATGTTTTATGCCACTTGTGTAACGGATAATAATTTGGAGAAAAGACTGACCAAGAAACATAAATTTGTGCATAACAAATGGTTGCAATCAATGCGCCACTCCAGTGATGTATGTGAGATGTTAAAAGACTAAACTAAATGCATCGTGGCGCAAATTCTGGCCGCGAAATTTCTGATAAGTGCCTAATAAGTACAAAATCTGTCTATCTGGCGATTTGCATTTGCTACCTTGCTCTGTTTAATTGATGCTTTAAATATATATATTTGTGTATGTGTGTATGTGTGTGTGTGCGCGCGTAAGTGTATTTATATTTGCGTATGTAGTTGGATTTCACCGTTTCAATGTTGTGCTAATGGCTAAGGATTTCTGCCTAATCGTTTGCAGGATTTTATCGAGCTCTACGAACACAATTGTGTCATTTCTGCAATGCCGCTTATAAAGCTTGTCTGGCCTAATTTTAGACTTTTGAAACGTATCTCTTTTCGCGGTGCTGTCCTTTTTGTTGTGGATTTGACCGCATTTTTCTTGTGCGGGACAATTGATAGCACTCTTAGTTCGGTAAAATCTTGAATTTTGATCTTTTTCAGGTGCTCTGTTTATTGGCCTTGATTAATGGGTCCTCACCTGTCCCTTCTTATTTAAGTCTTCCATCAGCTAATTGTCTGAAAATGACGTTGGATCAGGATTTTCCATTGTTCTTTTTCCAAATTTTCGAGACCTAATTTCCAGTCTCATCTTCTGGGTTGACACAATACGCACAGGAATAAAGCACAACTTGTGGCAAATTTGGAATTCACTGTTTCAATGTTGTTGTGCTAATGGCGAAGGATTTCTGCCTAATCGTTTGCAGTGTTTTATCGAGCTCTACGAACACTATTGTGCCATATCTGCAGTGCCGCGTATAAAGCTTGACTGGGCTAAGTTTAGAGTTTTTATTAAAGCATTACATTGTTCGCACTAGGATATTTGAAGGAGCAATTTTTTACTGGCGTTAAACAGTATCTAACTCAAAATGTCATGCAGAATACAAACAAACTAACCGGAAAATAAATAAGCTTTTAGCATATTATGAATATGAAGACAATTCAAATGAACGTACGCCTATTTGCATAGTTGGGTCAATATTCCTGCAGTATTCTAAAATCTTTATGCAAATTTTTATTTGCCTGCTATTTAGTTTGAATGGTATACAAATAATGTTTCGATAAACGACAACAAATCCAAAAGTAATTTTGCCAAGTTTAGAACGATTGCTAAGTATATTTTCAATATATGCCCTTTGTTAACGGATAAATAGATGCACACATTCATCGACAGATTATCACTTTCTAAAATGGATTAACTAATTATATGTCTAACGTTTTGCCAATTATCCCATTAATCCCATTATGTCCT
The DNA here is from genome assembly GCA_029291075.1 of Eudiplozoon nipponicum. Classification (NCBI taxonomy): domain Eukaryota; kingdom Metazoa; phylum Platyhelminthes; class Monogenea; order Mazocraeidea; family Diplozoidae; genus Eudiplozoon; species Eudiplozoon nipponicum. Next base: position 184,657 of record JAQBSW010000155.1, on the reverse strand, counting down.
AGCAATAATCCGGTGTTTAAACAAAAGTAACACAAAATAAGCTAGGCATGTCATAGCACCAAACAAAGGAAAATATGAGAGAAAAATATTCCCATTTTAAGCAGTCAAATCCAAGAACCCGGCAGCCTTCGATATAATTGATTGAATTTCTAAAGTCATGCCACCGGTTTAAGTCTAACTGTCAGTTTTTTCTTTTACCGGTGCTTTGCAAAATTAGGTTGAAATCACAGAGTGGTATGCTTTAATTAATTAAACGACAATTGGTTGCGCGATTGGTATATTGTTTTGATACTTTTTGTCGTGGAGACCTAATATTTATGCAATTGTGTATTAGGCGTTGCGCACCTTGTAAAAAATTAGTTCAATTAGGACCATAAGTATGCACCAACTTCAACATGAACGAATGGTACAATCTCATGTGCATATATATATAAGCTCTGCGAAACAAAAAGTATCTAACTGTTATATATTTTAAAAAAACGATATCATGATTACCGCAAAAAGTAGTAAATTGATATCGATCAACGCTAGATTTTATGAAATTTCTGGTGTAATATTTGTTTAGAAGCAGTAGCAAATGTCAATTTTGATGAAATTTAGCATATCTTGAAATCCATTGTGTTGGTGTCATGTACCGACTCGGCAACCATATTGTTGTTACCATTTACCTAATCGGCAACCGTAGTGTTCGTAGCGGGTACCGACTCTACAATCATAGTCTTGATACTCTACAGGCTCGTTATAAATTATATATATTGAGTTGACTTTGAAGTCGCATTAATGAAGTCTTTATATGAAGTTAGCTCTATTACTGTTGGTTTACACATTCGTATTGAAGATTGTACTGTACAATTGTGCAAAATTCCCCATTCAAATATATAGCGGATGTAGTGCGTAATACTGGCTCTTACTGATGAATCGCCAGTAAGCACGAATCGCATGTGCACATGAGATTATGCCTTTCATTCATGCGGACTTTTTTATCCTTCTGGTCCTGTTTGAACCAATAACAAACAGTTAATGTTCTTGACTGCATAGAAATTGTGCAGCCGACATTTCCAGTCAAGTTCAATGTATGCGAGACTGCTTGAGGTGAGAGCCGCATATCTAAATTTGATTTCCATATATATTCAATGCGGTTTGATCCTCGATAGTCAGTTTGCCGTCGTACTCTGATGATGATCATGGAAGGTCGAAACGCGTCAGTGCGTTGCGGCTGGCGGTAGTTTTGTTATGTTGTTCGATGACTGGTTAAATACAATGGGATTGGTGTTTACTTCAAGCTCGCAAACTTGATTTAAAGAATCTATAAATGTAGTTGTTCCTTTTTTGGCAATCATCTGTAGGCCGATGCAATACAAGATTGAATTTGCTCTTGTCTGATCACAAACTAACTTTTTTTGTGCAAAGTAAGACTATTTATGCAGGTTTGATCTTGTTAAACACCGCGTAATGCCAACAAAACGCCTTTGAAATTTAATTAAAGTCAGGTGTGTTTTTGCTTCGCTACTTGGGGGTTAATGCAACAGATAGATGTTGTGCAGACTTGTGCAAACGAAACTGTTTGATTAAAGTTTCCACGATTTTCAATCGTGGGTTGCACGAAAATCTGATTGGTCCTCATTTCCAAGTACGCGTTGATTTCGTCTTCACGGTGACTGGGTGCTGATTCGTCACCTCACTGCGAAGGCTACCACATAATTATATGATGATGAGTCAGCACTCAGCCAACACGAAGACAAACTCATCGCGTACCTGGAAACGAGGATCAATCGGATGTTTGCGGAACCAAGAGGTAAAATCTACTACCCACAAAAGTAAATTGTGGATACTTTAAATGTTGTGATCACACTGCGCAACATAAAATGGCAACATTCAAAAGCAATTTGTTTTTGCACTGGTATTATCATGGAGCTTTCCAAGTCTCGTGTAAAACTGTACCTTACTATTTTTCTTATTTTCTAATACTCTGATCTAATATACATTTCGGTATAATGTTTTTCGTGGATTGCTTTTGTTCTAGTTAAACAAATTTATTTCTTGACTTTTATCTCTCTATTAAATCAGTTGATAAGATAGCGCGTAATCGGTACTATGCAATTATTAACGTGTTTTTTTCCAAATTTTCAACCGATACTAAATGCATTTTATTTGAAGACTAAGTATCCTCCATGCTTTATCGTTGAATGTGATAAAAATAATAAATGTTTGTGAATAATGCACATACTAATAAAGTTTCTCACATCACGCCTCTGAAGTTGGCCTCGAAGAAACTTAGTTTTTCGCCATTTTGAATCTAAACTAAATCGTGTGGTTCTTTCCCAAGGGCATTTGAAAAAAATGGTATAATTGTGCTATCTATTGCTTGCATTAAGAGAAAGTAAAACTAAACACATTTAGACACTTTATGTGAAATGATTGTGATCTTGCTCTCCGTCGCAATGCTTCTATTATTTTGTAATGAGCAGGTTTCAAGGCAATGTAATAACTTTTTTGTTCTGGATGTGAAACTTTTCATAATCGCAGTCCAAAATAGGTTTCTTTCGCTGTTGTTTAAGATTGGGTAACTATTGAGAATTTTATTTAACAAAAGTTTTCAATTGTGGAATTTTATTTTCATAGTTGAATTAGCATGACAAATTTTAAAATCTTGCTCATAACTATTGTTTTAATTTTGACTGAAATGCACACAAATTTTTGAGTAAATATTGGTAGGCGTAGCCAATTGAATTGTGGCCTGCACACACAGTTCAAATTTTTCTAGCAAAAAAAATATGTATGCTTAGTTGTATTGAGTTTTGATTTGATTAAGTTTAGCCTGGCGCGTAAGAGTAAACATAATGTTCTTCAGCACGTATTGCAAATAGACATCTGTCTCATTCAGTAAACTTCATTTGTAGTGTAGCAAATATTTAAAATGTAATGTCATTTATTGTGAATAAAAGTAGAATCCAGTTTAATGCCTAATGCGTGGTAGGCGGTAGAATGTTGCTGATGTTTATTGTTCGGCTGATTTATTCTGTAATTTCCAATTACTTACTTTTTCTAGGACCGTATGTGCTCCAGGCGCTTTGTTGTTAATTAGACTGTGTGGTTGATTGCCTAGAAGAAATTGAATTATATATTCTTAAAGCCATCGCGTGGAAGAATCAAAAACGTGTTGGCTGCCACAACAGACTGAAGGTACAAATTGTGAGTTGACAAATTTTAGCTATTTGCACACCGCCTGTTAACGAAAAGAATGAAGACTCTCCGGCACGTCGGCCTACATTCAAAAGTGCAACAACAATATACCATCTGCTAAGCAATGAGTAGTAAACATACCAATTTTTGTGACATAATTATGATTTGGAAACTCTTCCATAGGATTTCCAGGTGTCATGCGTTGTAAATCTAAACTGTACTGCATATTTTAGCGCATCATGAAGCATAGTAGGCCTTATCAAATGAAGAAATTTCAAAAAGGCTTCCGAAATCGAGTTCCTGAGTATAATTTATTGTGCGTAACCTACTGAATATCGGCTTGCTCCGTACGTACGACGCCGATATTGATCATGATATTTGAATTTAGACTAGGCAAATTCAGAAATCTTTTCTGCTGCTTATCTATACGAAAAATGTTATAAAATTTTTATCAGTGATTTTTAAGCACTTGTGACGGTCGGTAGAATTCACAAGTTTCGCCGTTTACATGAATGAGAAACTTTGTGCGTGTCACGAAACCCGTTTAACTGAACTATACATTTTGGATGATTGTTCATTCCACCTCAACTGATTTTGTTTAGAATTTATCACAGCCCGAAAAATCAACAAGACATTTTAATTTAGACGAAAATAATGTCTTACCATTGCTCTTGATCGTATTCTTATTTCTCGATCCTAATTTCTTTACCTTGCAAAATTGTCTCTTAGTGTAATGAACAACATCCTCATTTATTTAGAAAATTGACGAACTCTCCTTTTCAATTTTGTTCGTCCATCCAGTTATTATAAATAGTGCTATATTTTTATTTCAAAATAAAGACGATGGGAATGTTTCTGATTTCTAGTCTTAAGAAATACTAATTATTGCAAACATTTGATGCCATTGTCTAAGATGTCATGCATAACTTTTCAATGAGCCATTTGTTATTAATGAGGTTTTGTTTTTCCATAATCATGCTATAATTTTCCCAGGCCATATGTGAACTAACTTTTCACTGATTTTCTATACCCTAGAAAAACTTGCATATACGCTAACTCTTTGAAACGAAATATATATTTCAACATTTCATGCGAGTTGCTTTATATTCTAGTTAAACAAATTTAATTCTTTTGTTCTATTACTCTAGTGCATCTGTTGAAATGATGGAGCGAAAGCGCTACTGTACAATTATGAACGTGTTTTTACAAAACCATATCATGGAATAAATTTTGTTATATTTAAAGTCTGACAGTCCTCAAATTAAAGTCGTTCAATGTGATAAAAATTAAACAAACGTGCTGCTTGTCTTCTTTGCGCTGTTCTAAAACTTTTCACTATCCTATCATTATCATCGTCTTTGCAGCGATTGTTATCACCTTTCTGCTCCTAACTTTGCACAACCTCGTTGATAAAATCATCAATATATACATTTACTGCGTCATTTCAATTTCATCATTATTACCATAAATTTCAGCATTATCCTTATCAACATTAGTCCAGTCATCTCCACGATCATCACCACCACAAATACCATAAGAAGCATCGTGATTATTAATTTTTTGAATAAATAAATAATCACTATTCTCTCAATCATCCTCACAACCACCACCATCATCATCATCATCATCATCATCATCATTGTCGCCATCACCACCACCATCATTCTCATTTTAATATCACCGTTATCCGGTAGAATCGTAATCATTATTATCGTCTTCAGTGTCACTATCACTATCAATATTGTCAATCTCAATCATTTTTCATTAGCTTATTTCTGCTGATTATAGCAAATATCATGTGCATATCCATCGTCACTATCAATGTAGCATTTATTTATTGCAGAAACTTTATTGCCTTTATCATTAAAATCATCTGCACCATTTTCCTCGTAACCATTATTATTTTTAACTATTGTTTCAGATAATTTAACCATCATATTTAACAAGTTGTCGAAAAAAAACAAAACTACCATCAGTCACACGTACTGACGCGTTTCGACCTTCCATGATCATTATCAGAATACGACGGCAAACTGACTAGCGAGGATCAAATCGCAATGCATATATATCGAAAGCAAAATTATATTTCGGCTCTAAACTCTAGTAGTCTAATTTTTCTTTACATATATATGCAACGCGGTTTGATCCTCACTAGCCAGTTTGCCGTCGTACTCTGATGATGAGCATGGAAGGCCGAAACACGTTATTGCATGCGACTGGTGGTAGTTTTGCTATGTTGTTCGACGACTGGTTAAATACAATGGGATTGGTATTTACTTCAAGCTCGCGAACTTGATTTAAAGAATTGTTACCATCACCCGCGTAATCATTAATTGGTTATTTGAACCATCATTTTTATCACATTTTATTATCATGCTATCATCATTGCCCTAGTACTAATCAACATCTACATCAATTACATAATGTTTGTATTCACCATCAACAACATCATCTTCATTAAGACCTTCGTTATTTACGTCATTGTCACGGTAATAGTTAACTTTTACTCTTATCTTTAATATATTCATCATTATCAAAATTATTCTTCCATACATCGTTCTTACATTTATTACTCCCATTATAATCATCATCATCCAAGTTTTAATTACTTTTAAACTAACCGTCATTCTTGTTGCCTTCGTTGTCTTTATCATCATTAACGCTATGTTCAGCATTATTGTCATAACTACCATAATCTTTAACATCATCATTTCTTTCACTCATATTATTTCAATAGTCATACATATTATCATTATTATTGTCATCATCGATATTATTCTCATCGTAAATTGAACTCGTATTACATGTAATTATCATCAGTGGAATGTTCTATATAAAAATTCTCATCAACATGACACTTATCATGAGCTAATCAAGATTAATTATTATCTGTATTTCACTATAATTGGAATCGAAAATTCTTCATCATAATCAGAATCTGTGTATATGTATTTGTTCTCCTTTCATTAAACTGATGCATAAATTTGTTTAACCTTGTGAGTAATAGTCAAACTTTTCGATTGTCTACTCGCATTTTGACAAGGAATTTTAAAGCAATTATTATTCAATAATCCAGTATAATTATGACATTAGCACAAGTGTAATACGTACTTCCATTTTTTGGTACGTCTTTCTATTACCTTTACAAGCATAATTAAATAATTCGATTTAGTCTTCATTAAAATGTATTGCGATGGCTAAATAGTAAATCTGTCGATCCCAGAGTCACAATATTAACCAATTTTCCACAGTAATTTGGTGGAAAAAAGTGTCCAGTAAAGAGGTCAATTTAATTTTTCCTTATATGCTTAGGTTCTAATAAAACTTATTGTACCGGAGACAGATTTCTCTCTCGCTCACACTCTCTCTCTCTCTCTCCATCTCTCTCTATCTTCTTCTGGTTATAAGGGTACTTTTACTACGTTGGAATACAAAAACGAGACACTACCAACCACCTAAATTAGGTTACGTGTGAAAATATTTGTGTACCATGTCAAAAATGTATCAGGCTAGACTAGTCCTATTTGATATACATCGCAGATGGACTAGTAGAATATATATAAACATGAACACAACTTGTAATCGTGATGATGCCTGTGTCTCCTATTTAATGGCTACTCATCAGAAGATTGTATCGAGACAACCAATATTCACTATGACATGTGCAACAGACTGGGACAAAGGAAAGCTGGAATCTGTTATACGTGTACATATTATAGCAAACAAAGCTAATTTACTCCAAATAGAACGCATCATTATTGTGTTGTACTCCAAGTCGTCTATTACAGGTGTGACTATTAATTTGTCTGCTCTCGTTAAGAATAAACTGTTTCGGTTAGAAAAGTTTATGATTTTTCTGCGTCTTTCCTAACATTGCTTGACTAAACATTCAGAAAATTTTGTATGCGACTTCCACCTCTACTGATAATTTGCTAGTAAGCATTTAACACGTGCTTCTCTACGATATTAAATCGTTCGATTGTGCCGATCTTGTCCGCATCACCTGGGCATAAATAAGATAACAAACTAATAGATGCACCTTTCTTATTATATGATAATTGCTATTTTCTGGCAGTTACCAATTATCAATATGTTAATTCACACTAAAGTATTTGTTTCAGTTAGACTATTTATTCGCCGTTTGACAAACGGCGTGTATACGACAAACACGTGTTTGGAGTCACCACTTCTTGCCGGTAAATTCTTCAATATTCTCGTTTTCTCTCTCTAAATTTAAAAGTATGAAAGCCATTATATATTCAAGAAATCCATTGGTTGATTCCTTTGTTAAATTGAGTCATCGACATGTGCTGACATTGTGAATTTCAGGTTGGTAAATTGGAATAAATGAGACGATGAGGTCAAATTAACTGGTCCCTCAGACAAGATGATTAAGCATGAAAAAAAAGACAACCTGCGACTATCGAAATTTTTTGATTGTAATTAATTGTTAATTCAGACGTTTTGTCGTGATAGTGCATGCAGAGCCTTACAAATAAGCTTAAATATTGATAAAACTTAACATCTCTGAAATTGTCAACGTGTGTGGTCTATGCAGGTACTACTTGATTGAATCAGCAGAAATTAACAGCCTTAAAACCGACATGCCATAATTATTTTTAAATAAAGTTTTTGAACTTGAAGTGAACATCAGTCCCATCGTATTTAACCAGTCGTCAAACAACACAGAACTACCGCCAGTCACACGCACTGACGCGTTTCGACATTCCAGGATCATCATCAGAGTAAAACGGAAAACTGATTAGCGAGGATCAAACCGCAATGCATATATCTGGAATGCAAAATTAGATGTGCGGCTTTCACCTCTTGTAATCTCGTTTACATTGTGCTTGACTGGAAATGTCGGCGGCACGATTTCTATGCAGTCACGAACAATAATGTTAGGGTAGCATCTGCCACACTCATATATATATATATATATATATATATATATATATATATATATATATATATATATATATATATATATATATATATATATATATATATATATATATATATATATATAGGTAATATTGCTGCTGCAAATTTAGCAATTTAAACTTAAAATTTATAACGGTTATTTAGTGTTTCTTGAAATGTTCCACAATTTACTTATAAGAATGACGTTATCAGCTCAAAAATTGCTTCAATAGAAAGCCTTAATGCACAGTTAAGTTTGTGTAAACTGTTACTTATATTTTTGAAAAAAAGTTATTTGAATAATAACGATTATGTCAGTAGTTATGATAATGTCTGTGATCGTGACGAAGTTTTTTTCTCTAGAATTAAAATATTTATGTTGAGCAAACTGTTGACGCCTTACCTTGTTATTTGTTTATGATGCAGCTGCACCATCGGGTCGACCAGGAAAGCCTTTACCAGCTCGTTTCTCACGGGATGCCTATAACGCAGACAGACAGTCGCGATTGATGCACGTTAAACTCATTTCCAACGGAGGTTCAGGTGCAGCGGACAGCAGCAATAATTCTTCCGATTCTGCATACGATTCCAGTGATTCCACTAACCAGAAGTTGATAGAAAACAAGCAAACTGGTAAGAATGTAGTGGCTTTCTCTGATATATATATATATATATATATACTTATAATTTTTTACAACATAGCACAATTCTTCTTTTATTGCCCTGTGTATCTTGCATTAGTTATATTCATAAATTCATACTACACGTGATATTTGGTATAGTTCTGTTAAAAATAATACTTTCAGAAAATAAAATACTAATACATTTTTAAAAGATGTGCTGACTATCCGATTACAAATAAATAAAGTATCTGCCACACACTAAATCGATTTTTTTATTTAAATGAAGGTTGCAATCTTGATATTAACACCTGTCCCTTTATGTACATACTTTATCAGTATAAACTAAGAATTGTGTAATATGAAAATAGCAATTAATTCTGTAGACCGGTTTCGTAGTTTTTGGGAACTTATGCTGTACTGTCCAGAATTTGCCACAGACAAGCACATCTCCTTCGGAATTCGTTGCTCTACTCACTGAGCCATCCTGCCATACACTACACACAATTTTCGGTTATATAATAACTAATATTTCTCAGATCGATTTGGTGGCAACCTCTCTTTGTAACCTTAGGGAGACCTGGATCATGCAGAGGATATACTAAGCAGCCGAGGCGAAATTAACCATATTTTTCCACTCGGTTCTCTTTGTCACTAGCATTCCGCAGGTTTGTATCCATCCAAGCGTCTCATTCATGTTAAGAGTACAAAACAATGTGCTGTCATAAACTGTATCGCGCATAACAGTCTTCAGCCACGAGATTTATATTTTGGTTTTTCCTGCAATTTCAATTTTTTATCCGACTTGCTACAGTAACCTAACGAACAGTAGGCGAAACCGGCATGCCGAACAGATTTCTTAGCCAATGCAATCAACGATTTTTAACTAAATTGGACAGTAATGATACATCGGATATTATATTTTTCAATTAAATAGTCATTCCTTGCACTCAACATAATTGGATTTACAGGGTCAATTTCTCTCAAAAATAATTTTACTACACATTCACAACTGATAATTCCATAATTTAGTTTTTACTGTTTTCATTCTTTCTATGCAGCAAGTCTGCATTATTCTTTTTTTTGTTTCAGTTCTTTTAAAACTCTGTTCCAGGCGTAGAACTTCGTTAAACTTTGAACTTTTATATTGAAATTCTTACCTTTGATGTCTTTCAAAAACCAAAAACTATTTAAACATCTGTGCCAATCAAACCTTGCGTTCTACATCTTTAATTTTTTCTATTCGAACAAAAATTATAAAATATTTATATGAAATAGGATATAATCAACAACACCAACAAAATCAGCAATCATCGACAGGTCGAGCTGACCAAACAATTAATCTGGAAAATCGACAAACGAGCAAACAAAATCAACAACAAGAAGAAATGCCATCGTCGTCAAACAACCCGAAAAGTGATGATATGGTGGACCTTCTCGATATAAAGAAACAGCTTCGAGTCAGTATTGCCCGTCAACTACCAGAGTTCCTGCCGATGCGAATGGCACATGATCATGGCCTCAGCAGCACTGCGCTCGGTCTCATTGACGTTGGCGTATCTCCTTCAGGGGGCCAGAATGTGCCAGAAAATGAAGCTGCAAATGACGGCAAGGAGCAATTAGCACAGACGCATGCAGTAAGTACCATGTAGACATCCTTTGAATTCAAATTTGAAGACAAGAATTAAGTGTGTAGCAAACGTTGGTAAAAGATAAATATTTCAGAGGATACTAAATAATCACCCTTCTCTTTATTCTTGTCCTCTTCATCATTATCATTTTAATCATTCTTATCATCATCGTGATCAACGTCATCAACACAACCACCATTAGTGCAGCATTGAAAACCGATTCTTCACTGCCATACAATTGTGAAACGAATAAAATGATATAATAAGTATAATAATAACTATTATTATTATTACAAAAAAATAAAATCAAGAACCATTAATATAAATAAAAATTTCTAAAAGTTATTTCTTAATAAGTTGTGTACTAATCTGGAGAAAGTAACCTACTTAGGCAACACACTGAAGTGGTGTCCATAGGAATCTACACAACATATCCCAGAGGCCAGATCAAATTCTAGGTAAGACAACATGGACAACAAATCTCTCTCTCTCTTTCTCTCCCTTCCCTTTCTTTCGGTCGCTCTCTCCTTATCTCTCCATAACTTTCAATCATATTATTTAAACATTAATCAATAAGCAAGTTTAGGTTTTACATCCTTTTTTAATCTAATTAACTTACCGTTTCACAATACCTATCCGCTTTCCCATAATCTATTTTGAAATCATGATTCCTAAATTGCTATACATTTTAATGCACAGTTAGCATATCAATGTAAGTGAAATGGAATGATTTTGTTTCACACAACCAGATATATGGCGAACAAATTCGCTGGAAAACAATTTAGAGATTTAATAGGAATATATAATCTCATGTGTACATTCGATTTGTGCTTAATGGCTACTCATTAGTTGGAGCCGGCAATACGCCCTATACCAACGATATATTTACGTGAGTAATCTGAGACAATTGAACGGTTAAATCTCCTATGTGAATGTGTATAACAGCAGTAGTGGATCTAACTTCATATAAAGTCTTCGACAATACGAATTCACAGTCAACTCTCTATATTTAATATATGCCGAGCCTGTAAAGTTTACTAACCCTGTGGTCGTTGAGGCAGTACCTAATATCAACACTAGGATTACCGAATAAGTAGATAGTACCAACAGTATGGTAACCGAATCTGTACATGGTACCAACACAATTTCACCAAATTGAGAAATACATCTACTCCTGAACACTTGTTACTCAAGCAAGGCCAGAGTATATGAAGTTGCTCAAGAAAAAGGTGTTCAGGAGTAATTGTAGTCCTCAATTTTGATGAAATTCAGCATATCTTTAAATCCATTGTGTTGGTTCCATGTACCGACTCGGCGACCAAAGTTTTAGTATCATGTGTTTATTTAGCAACCTTAGTGTCGGTATCAGATACTGACTCAAAAACCATATTGTTGGTGCCCTTTATAGGTTCCGTATATATTATATATAGTGAGCTTGCTTTGAAGTTGCATTTTCGGAGACTTTATATAAAGTTAGTTACACTAATGCTGGTAAACACATACGTATAGGAGATTTGTCTCGTTTGATTGTCCCACATTCACCCAAATATATTGAGGGTATAGAGCATAATACCGGTACCTACTGATAAATCGCCAGTAATTACCAAACGAATGTGCACATCAGATTATACCTTCCTTTCGTTTTGGCTTTGATTTACCCTTCTGGATCTATTGGAACTTATTTTTTACTGAGTGCGCAACACCTAATTCATGTATATCGGTTCTCCGCAACAAACAATATCTAAATTAGAGATCTATCGCAAAATTAACATGCATATAAGTTAATTGTCACTATTGCTTTACTTTTATAAATGTAAATATATATTGGGCATATATATATATACATAGGTTGATGATTATATTTTTATACGTGTGTGGATCCTAGTGCGTGTGATCAACATTGGCTTAAATGAGCTCAAATGTATGCATTTATGCGATCGTTTTTTTTGTGTCATACAACATTTGACTCTATTCAAGTATGTTGTTAGTGCTAACTCCTAGTAACAAATTAGTTCACTTTAGACCAGAAGGATAAATCAAAGGCAGCACGGGTATAATCTATACACACTGTTTCATAGCTACTGGCGACTCATCAGTAGGAGCTGTATTACGCCCTTAACCACTATATATTTGGTCGAAGAATGTGGAATAATAGTACGGTACAATCTCCTAGACGAATGTTTAAACCTGCAATAGTGAAACTAATATCATATAAAGTCTACGACAATGCGACTTCAACGCTAACTCACACTATATAATATATATACCGAGTCTGTAAAGGATACTAACACTATGGCTATTGTGTTAGTAACCGATACCAACATTATTGTACCGAAAAGGTACATGGTACTAACACTATGGTTTCCGAGTCGGTACATGATACCAAATATATAGTGGTTAAAGGGCGTAATACCGGCTCCTACTGATGAGTCGCCAGTAAGCACGAAACGAATGTGCATGAGATTATACTTTCCGTTCATGCTGCCTTTGGTTTATCCTTCTGGTCACAACTGAACTAATTTTGTTACTAGGTTCGCAACACCTAATACATACTTGCATATATATTAGTTCTTCGCAACAAACAGTATTTAACTGTAATATATTGAATTGAAAGGATGTCATGCTTACCGCGAAATGTGATAACTGATATCGATGAAGGCCAGAGTGTATGGATTTAATGGCTTAACAGGTGCGCAGAAATTGTTGTAATTCTCAATTTCGATGAACTTAGCATAAATGGATATCCATCAGGTTGGTATCGTACCGACCTCGGAAACCAGTGTTAGGTACCATGTACCTTTCGGTACAATAATGTTGGTATCGGTTACTAACACAATAGCCATAGTGTTGGTATCCTTTACAGACTCGGTATATACATTATATAGTGTGAGTTAGCGTTAAAGTCGCATTGTCGTTGACTTTAGATGATGTTAGCTTCACTATTGCAGGTTTACACATTGGTCTAGGAGATTGTACCGTCCTATTATCCCACATTCTGGACCAAAATATATAGTGGTTAAAGAGCGTAATACCGGCTCTCACTGATGAGTCGCCAGTAAGCACGAAACGAATGTGAATGAGATTATACTTTCCGTTCATGCTGCCTTTGGTTTATCCTTCTGGTCACAACTGAACTAATTTATTACTAGGTTCGCAACACCTACTACATACTTGCATATATATATATCAGTTCTTCGCAAAAAAACAGTATTTAACTGTAATTTGACTCTATTGCCAGTTGAAATTACTACATAATTCTGCAACTGCTCAATGCTCTGTGGTAGAAATTAGCACTGAAAGATACACAGAAAACCACTCACTAGTTGTTTTGCTTTACGTTTGAACAATGTTCAATTTAAGAATAATTGGCATTTGAAACCGCATAGATAAATTACTGCAATAATTCCTGTGTTGTGAACTAATATTTATTTGCTAGGCATCAATTACCTATTAAACAGTTTTTTTTTGTTAATGAAACGTAAAGTATATTAAAGTCAATATGACCAAAGAGGCTTAAGAACCTTTAAAGAATACAAACACGCTACAATTTTTTCCATGTGCCGTGAGACAAACTGTTGATACTGTTAATATTATTGTCAGGTTCACACTTGTTTACTCACAGTGCGACGTCAAAAAATACTCGAGGTGTTTATAAATGGTTTAAAAATATGAAAATGAATCCGTAGGATAGAGCACACCATAGACACTTCTTTGCTTTATTGTAACAGTCTGATCTTGTGGAATAAACATACATGCGTTTCTTCCTTCAATCTAGACTTTTTATTGATTTAATCAATCTGCAGTCTTGAGTGCTTCCATCTAAATCCGGACGTTCCCGCCTCTTGCCAAAACTACCTGTAGTAATATGTCCTGATGTCTTCTCTTACAAATGGATATATCATATCTGATAATCATATTTAGTGGTATGAAATGTTAATTACTTGTAGATTGAGCTCGAAAACTTAAGAATTTAATCAATCGACTAGTATCAAGTTGAAAATTTTAATTTTGAGTATTGTATGAACAAATTATATTTGGTAGTTTTCTTTAATTTTTAAATGTCTACTTATGTCTGTTAGTAGATTGAAATTCATCATTGTATTTAATCCACGTTTTAGCTACGTGCTCGCCTGGTCGAGCGAATACTTTCTGCCTGGTGTCATTTACCACGCGATTTAAGCGCTATAGATGCAAAACTACGCGCCATTAGCATATGGCGTCAGATACCTCGAAACGGCGTTGGGTTTTTTGAGGCGGAAATTGTAACCACGGCACCAGTACAAGCTGCAATGGCAGCAATGCTAGCAGAGGCGTGCATTAGGAAACACGGAACTGGTGCAGCTGTCGCAAATGGTTTGTGTACTGATACAGGGCTGACAAACACCACTGCTATTGGTCCGTTTGCAATCAATAATTCTACAGGCAAGGAAACTATAGTATAAATTCTTGTTTTGATTTGTTTTTGCGTCGAATTATTATTACTTCCATATCCCGAATTAGAATACGCATCGTAATTGCAATCACGATATTAGAACTTGCTAATTTAATTTATTGCTCCTTTTTCTCGAGGAGAGATATATCAGCTTCATTTCTGTAACTTTGACATTTCTTGGGAATATTATTTGAGTGGTGTCCTAGAAACCACTTCATTTATTTGTTGTACGTTTAATATCCAGTCTTTACAACGTGATCTGCAACGCGGTTTTATTTCTGTACCTAACACGTATTCGGATATGTATACTCGGCAGACGTTAAAGATTGTGGATTCCTAGTTTCCTTTATCTCAGATAGTCTGATAACCAATGAGCATCCTCCGCCCGAAACATTTTGATTTGAGGCGCCAGTGAACGCCTTCGACTCTTCTCCAGCTAGCGGGAAAATTTCCGCCATGTGTGGACCACTGGCTGAGCTTTCGCTGTACGGGCTGTTGGAAATGTATTCCAAAACATTTTTAATACAGACATTATGAAGTAATTATTTACTGGCGTCTTTTTAATTCAGTGTACAAATTTTCTGTTCGTGATATTCAGTTGTTATTTTGTATCTTTTGAACAATGAAAAGGCCTTCCCGGAGGCCATTTGCATAATACTCACGTGACAATGACAACAAGTTCTCATGTCGAAGTAGTGGGTATAGGACCAGGCCGAGTGACACGCCACGATCCACGCACAGGTGCACTGTTGGCTAGTTGGCGTCTTTCTGGTGTACAGGGCTGGCATATTAATTGGAAGTTAGGTGAGCTCGTGCTAATATTGGCGCCAGCTCCTCTCATTACCCCGCCACCGCGAAAGTCATATGGCGCTTCAAGTTCAACCGCTGAGTCTGGTGTCAACAACGATGTGACAGTGATGACTAGTCCACTTCACAAGTCGTCAACCTCTTCAAAGTCAACTCAAAATGCGGCATTCGCTTCAAATATCTGCCAAGCTGGTATGATTATATCCATGCCAATTAACTCAATATTTCATATTAGCCGCTAGGCTTTACTATTATTCAACTAACGTTCCTAAATAACGTAGCAAATTGCTAAGAGCCTTTCGGTCGATATTTTCTTAAATCAGTTACCTTCTAGACTTTACTAAAAATTTATTGTCTGTCCTCATTAAGTTTAACCTTAGCCAAATATAATCTCCCGTCTACGATCAATTATTCAAAATCAAGCGGTGACATATACTATCTTAACCGAAAAAATGTGATTAACTGTTGAACCATTAATTATTTATCATATTATGCACTTCATTTCAAAGCCAACATCCTATGTATACCATATGTCTAGTCTGTAAAAGAAATCAACAAAGTAGTTTTCGAAATACCGAGCCTTCAAATGGTATCAGTAAAATTGTTACCAAAATACCAAATCTGTTCATGGTATCAACACAATGGTTTGTAAAATGGGTTAAATTTCATAAAATTGAAAATTAAAATCAATTCTGAATACACGTCACTCCAGAAAATCCCAACAATCTGAAATTGTGTAGTAAGCATTGCGTACCTAGTAACGAGTTAGTCTAAACATGACAATCAGTATATACTAAAGTCAACATGAACATATGCATTTCGTGCCGATCATACACCTTATACCCACTATGTATGTGATCAAGAAATGTCGGACAATTGGACTGTACAATCTCCTATACAAATGTGTATTCTAGCAGCAATGGTGTAACCCTAATATACTTCGGAAATGCAAGCTCAAAGCCAATATCTATATATATGATATATAGCGAGCCCGTAATAAGTACCAAAAAAAAACAAACTTTGAGATTCCAAGCATGTACGCGATACCGACTCAATGGTTTTCGAGATAAGCTAAATTTCTCCATAATTACATGTACATAAGCTCTCCACATCTATGGATGTATATTAAATCTATTTTGATTGAATGATGTCATGATTACCACGATGTGGCATAACTGATTTCAGTCGAGTACAGAATACATAGATTCCAAATTTTGATGATATTTAGCCTATTTTGAAAATCCTTCTTTGGTACCATTTATATGGCGCGGTATATATTACGTATAGAGTGTTGTCGAAGACTTTATGTCATGTCAGCTCCGTTACTTCCTGAATACACATTCTTCAAAGAGACTGTACCTTCAAATTGTCCCACATTTCTTGACCATATACATAATCGGTATAGGGAATAGTATCAACTCCTGCTGTAAGCACGAAACGTATGATAGCGTAAGATTATCCTTCGGTTTATCGTTCTGGTCATATTTGAATCAATCTACTATGCCATCCGTGCCGTTCGCTACACGCAATTGCTATATATATATATATATATATATATATATATATATATATATATATATATATATATATATATATATATATATATATATATATATATATATATATATATATATATATAGTATATATATATATATATATATGTATATATATATGCTTATATTTATATTTATATTTATATATATATATAGTCTGAAATCTGACTATACCAATATCCTCTAATAAGAAGACTACCAGAGGTGAGAGCTGCATATATAATTTTGCTTTCCATATATATGTATTGTGTTTTGATCTGCACTATTCAGTTTGCCGTTGTACTCATGTAAGGTTGAAACGTGTCAGTATGTTTGACTGACGGTAGTTTTGCAATGCTGTACAACGAATGGTTAAATACAATGATTTAAAGAAAGAACTGGAATTCAGCCTTTGTTAGTCAAAACGCAGATCAGGTAATTTCGATTAATCCACTTTCGCAATTGTTTCATTCTTTTATCCTCCAATATTGCAGTTAAATAATGTTTGTTGCATCGTTCAATATGTTTGTAAATGAAAGAATGAAAAATTGCGAAACTGATTCAATCAAAATTACCTGATCTGCGTTTTGACTAACAAAGGCTGAATTCCAGTGGTTTTGTTACTTGAAGAAATTTCCTTGATTTTAGCGGTCGCCTTATTCAGTTCACCCGTCACCACAAGTCTTAGAAAACAAACTAATGAAGCATGCGTGATATTTTCTCTAGCCATATCATTTATACTTCAGACTGGCCTTTCACTAGGTAGTTGCGTGTCACATGTGCGTGTGTGTAAATATCCATATCTGTTATGTTCATCCAACTAAGTGAAACTTGAGTGGTGGTTTTGGACTCACCATGTAAAATGACGTAACCGAGGTTGCCCTCACATTTTCTGAGTGGGGGAGCCCAATAAATCAGATACACTCATCATGACACCATACCATTGTAGGTGATAAAATTATAAATCAGAAGAGCCATGCACATGTGAAATTTCACTCAAACCACTTAGGTTGTACTTATTATAATCAAGGTTTCGAACTTGATATAAATAGCTGACCCATTAAGTACTTACATTTTGTTAGTATAAACTAAGACTTTTATAGTGTAGAAAAGGCAATTAATCCAGTAGACCGGTTTTGTCCTTATTGGGAACTCATCACATATTGGCCAGAATTTTCCGCGGATAGGGCTTGAACCTGGGCACGTCTGATTTAGAATCTGGTGCTTTAATCACTGAGCCACCCTGCCGCACACTAAACACAATTCTCAATCATATATTAACTATCAGTTTCACAAAGACCTTATTGATCCCCATTTCCAAGTACGCATCCGTTTGGTCTTTGATCAGGCTGGGTGCGTATTCGTCCCTTTCTTCCGAAGGCTTCAACATCGTTCATACTAACCACGGGAAATGAGGTGCGATCTAATCTTTGTTGACTGGCCTTAGGATTGGCTTGTTTAATAACAATTTTTGTCATATGATTATACAAACTCACGTCACGCATGTGCTGTTTGTGTGTATAAATAACTAATGTTTGTAAATAGTATAGTAAATAAAAACCACGAATTCAAAAAGCTTAAGTAAAGTTTCTGTTGAATTAAAATCTGTTGAAATACTTTTGGTAGAGCTTTTACATAGGTGGCCATTAAACAATGCCAAGTCGTTTAATCGAAAAATACTACGTTACATAAACTTATGCTTCGTCTTTAAGTCTATAACTGTCTGTCTACTTTCTCATCCTCCGTGTTTTCCACATGAAGATGATCCTGTGGACGGACACCTGTCGAACCTCGCTTCGTCAACCAACACTGAAGGTGGGCGTGTTGTGATTCGACCTATCAACGTATCTGTGCGAAAATTGGCTGAATTCCTCGGTGGATATGCATTTCTACATCTGCGATCACCAAAGAAGCGTCAAGATCTAGATGAGGCAGCCTTCTTTAAACTGACAAGTGGACAACAGCTGGACTAGATGCTGACAGGTGTAACCGAACTGAATCCAGACATTCATAAATTTTAGTTATCTTCATTAAGAGTATAACAATTGGTGAATAACAGAAAACTGAAAGTTACAGTGTTATTTAACTAGGTAAAATGTTAATAATGAAAAACAGTAGATGCGCATTTACAACTATGAATAATTGAAAACTAAAGCATATATATATATATATATATATATATATATATATATATATATATATGTGTATCGAGAATTAGTCACATAATTAGCAAGAAGAAGACGAATTTCATTAAAAATAATGTAGATATTTTACGTAGAATGTTTAAAATTTTTGTTTGATCTGTGCTCCATAAAACAGTTTTCCATGACTAAGTCTTATGAAGTAAAATGTTGCTATAAATTTCGTTGCGTAGCTAAGCTACTTTTGGCAATACCTATTTCCATCAATTTTATTTGTCTTGTTTCGTGGATAGACCGTCTATTTAAAACATCCGTCTGGTAAAATCACCAAACAATCAAATTTAGTTTGTTGGGCATTTCAGAACTAACACTTCTACACGATAAATATAAACGTTTGCACTTATTAAGCAAGATCAGTTTGTCTGACATTATTCTGAGGAACATGAGTGCGAAGCGAATAAAGATTTTTCTATGTGATGGCTTTTATTGAAAATTTGTTTTATTTTCGAAAATGAGTCATCAGTATAAATATACAAACAATATAAACTTAAAATGGCATATACATAAGTAGAGGCAGTATATTAATTTAGTCAAACAAATATCCAAATCCCAACTCTGTTTGCTCTGGTTTGAACTTTATCTACTTCTTCCGCCATCCAAAAATGTTTCTGAACAGGACTGGCGGCGAAATGAATTATTTCGAATAAAAATTAAAAATTATTTTTCGAATAGGCAATAACGTTTAAAGACTGGATATAGAAACTCAACTAAATTGGCAAATACACTTTAAAGCTGGGTATAGAAACGACATTAAATCGCGTAAAACGCTTTAAAGCTAGATGCAGTAACACCAATAAATAGTCATTTTAACTTTAAGACTTATTAATAGACACATCATTAAGTAGGCAAATATGCTTTAATGTTGAATATAGAATCGCTGTTAAATAGGCGAATACGCTTTATAACATAACGCCTGATGAGTGATTATTTGAACAGTAACGTGTTAATTTTGAGAATGAAAAAATAGCAAAATTTTATTCGTGTTTGGAAGTATAACCTGTGGATTTTCGCGGTTGTTTTAACGAACACAGTTTTGTTTGTTTCGGTTGCTGATATTGTTGATGTTTTGTTGTGAAATCTTGCAGTAAATAATCGAGATTAATCAGATTGTCTTGCTCGCTCAAAAAACAAACATAAATCTATAGCACGGTATGTTATTTAGAAAAGTTTTATTATCTGAAAACAAAGGTCGCATCGATGTAAAAGCTTCGTGGCAATTTGTAAAGTGAACTGAATTTCTGTGTTCGTCCATACAAGCTGGCAAATAATTTAGGCGTATTCCTTAGTGGATGTTAGTCTCAGCATTGAGTTTGTATACTACTTAGGCTCTCAATTAACCCAAAATAACTTTCTCCGTGTGCTTCATAGGAAATCTGTCGTTGTCTCTATCTCGTGTCTTTCTTTTAGGCACATTCAATAATTGATCTATTTTACTTACTGTCACGTATGCACGAGTAATTTGCGGCTCCTCAATTGAGGCTGTGAACTAGAGAATAAATAAATTCAATATCAAACTTTAATCTGCACATTAGGGCCACCGATTGCTTCAAATAACAATAGATATTTTCAAAATGTTTGAAATATTTTACATCAGAAATACATTGCCTAGTCAACTCATGTTTGTTTTAGAATCAGCCTTTTCTTTATAAGTAGAAGCGCTGTAATTTTTCTAATTGAAATCCATATGAGACCAGAACTCTTCTGTCTATTTAACGTTATAATTTGGAAGATATTACCATATATATATATATATATATATATATATATATATATATATATATATATATATATATACTATATATATACACGATATGCGTATTTAATAATAATAAAATTGTTGTTTCATAATCTGTGTTCAGATTATAATCTCAGTTTATTTCATATTAGCCATCAACGGTGTCTTTGTTTAGATAAAATTGTTGACGATTTATGTATAGAACTTGACTTGTTTGAAAGCAGACCGGGTCACCCGTCAAAATAAAATTTCGCCACATTGATATTTCGATCCTTATTTGCACAAAACTTGTAAGGGTTTCTAGGCATGAAATCGTCTTCTAAAGCAGAACACTTCACTGCTGAAAAAGATGTGTATAATTTTAAGGTCAAATTTCGGAAATACAACATTTTTACTTATTATTCTGTCATTCCACATAGGTTATTCCCGCAAAGTTGGAATTCGAAACTACAGTTGGTTCAGGCTAACAGTAATATATTATTAACAACCATTGACCTATACTCAATTAAATTAAATTATTATGTTCTGATATTTGCTAGTTTTTGCCTAATTTGTTTTTAACTTTTCCAAATTTTAGAATTCTCTCTCCCTCCCTATTTCTCTTTTTATCATTCTCTGTCTCTCACTGTGTCTCTGTAACTTTCGGTGTTTCTGTCTATCTCTCTCATCATCCTAGTCTCTTTCTTTTCCATTGTTTCTCTCTCTTCCACTCTGTTTCTGTGTTTTCCTTTCCCTCTTTTTATTTGATTTTCGTTTTCTTTCTTTCTCTGTCTCTCACATTCTCTGTCTTTCTCTATATAAATAGAGATGGATATAATGTAAATTAATGAAAAAGAAACGCTCTCAGTTATGTTCACTTCTATAGTCAGCTACAAATTTGAACGCATCTACATCATAATAATAAGGGGCTCTAAAACAGAGAAACCGAGAAATTTTCTTAGAAATGGTTAGAAAGGCGTACAGCTCCTGTAAGAAATCAGCAATATTTGAGAATATTCAACTCAAAATTGACGTTGCTAGGAGCAATAAATTTTCGTTTTATACAAAGAAAATTCAAAAATTATGCTTCTTTACTTTCGAAGCTATTGCAATTAATAATTGCTATGGTCGCATATTCTCACATGTGACAACTTTATATATATATATATATATATATATATATGTACTCACTCATCTCTCTATCTCTCTCTATCAATTTTAACAGATTTTTATTTAAAATATTTTGTAACAAAGTCGTTTCAATGTTTTACAAATGTGCAATTGGCGTTTATATCAAGTCTATAATGTTGATTTATATACTATTTGCGCAATACAACTCTCCTTCTTGTTGAAGTTTAAACGTGAACAAATTCATCCTACGTGTGTTATTTGATACTTGCATAGTTTTTCAAAAATGATTTCCAGATTCACATATAAATGTGCAATATGTTTGTCTATCGATCGCAAATAAAGCGATTTAACATTATTTAGTTGTTTTATTTTACTTTTTATTTTAGTCATATTTATTTTGCTTATTCATTTGACCTATCTTATGAAAAAGATATAGTGTTGAGCTATATATATAGTTATAAATATAGCGTTAAAATTTAGGTTTATATACTCCATTATAGCGCCATACCGATTTCGTATAAAACACTTTCCGAAAATAGACATATATATTAATGCATGTATATAAAATATTCTTCAATTTAAACATTATTTTAATACTTTAAATGCTACAATGTAGACGTGTGCATGGGTGACGTTTTTCTCGTCAATAAATCTTTAGTCAAGTAATTTTATGCTGAAGTTATTCGTTAAAGGCTGCGTAAAATTTTTTTTGAGCGTGCAGATGTGATGAGATGCTCTACTACTGTCATACTGTTCTTTATTTGTTTATTTAGTTAATTCTGCTATTAATTTTTCAAAATTTCACATAAAAATATATTTTTGGGCTATCGGTGTTGATAAGTTATACTTTCATTTTTATATAACATGAATGAGAAGACACTTTGTTATTCCGCTTTAAATGATCGACTCTAAAGTTCTCCTATCCAAGAATGAATTCAAATTAAGCTGCATTTTTAGCTTTCACGCTGCTAATTTTAAGGTATTTAGCATTCGTGTTATGCAGAAACGCAGATTTCTGTGCCAAAATTCTACTTGCAGTCTTAAATAATTATATATATATATACCGATCACAGGCGGGCTATTTATTAATTAAAATGTTCACATACACTCTTTATCTGGAACTGATCTATATAGACGTATATTTATCAGTCTTACACGCCTTATGTTGCCATACAGGTCTTAAACCACCATTTTCGGCAAATACAGCGTAGGCTAGTCTGATGTAAAAGCAGAAATTTAATATAGTTTTATATTGCCTTATCTGCGAAAGTTTGACCGACACGGAGATAAAAAGCCATGAAATGTTTTAATTACTTTCGTTAAAACAGCAAGAAACTGTGTCACTTCATAGTAAAGTTCTCCAAGATCGACATTTGCTATTTAAATTGTATAAACAAAATATCTTCTATTTGAACAGGAAAACATTTTTACGTATTTCTCGAACAGCTGGCATTTCGTATTGAAGGTTCAGTTGATAGTTTCCTTTCCTTGCTCATTATCATCAATCAATCTATTTTTGAATCGAAGTTCAAAATAATCAACATATTTTACTACGAGGAACACTTGAATTGTGATGCACAATGAAATTACTGATGAGTAATTTAGTAATTTTTTGTCTGTAGAAAGTACAGTTGGTGGTAGATATAAATAAAATAAAATCCAGACAATTATTAATTAAATTTGGAAAGGCAGATAAGCGTGCATACCCAACTTAAAAATCATGAACATAATTGCGTCATATGAACTAGAACATGTTTACATATTTGTAACAAAATTGTCTCCATAAGATTTATTAAAATCATATGACCAATCTTAAATTCGAATTCCTTATTTAGCAGGATTAAAAAACAAAATTTATACTGAATGTATTCACGCAGTGCGTTTGCAAAGTTTGTAGTTTACAGTGGTGTTATAATTGTATATTACGACTTTGAAGATTGAACTTGATAATAATTTCAATGAGAGTCAAAATATTGTATGGCAATTTCGCGAGTCGAAATGTCACACTAGCTGCCACATTTAAACAAGGGAAATTTGATTTTTAAAATTTAAGATGACACCAAGACCATCTTCCTTTCGATCGATTTCGTAAATAAATTCTAATAACGAAATATTGATAATTGACGAAAATTGGTCTGCATTACTGTGAAACATGAAAGACTTGCTTTAACAGTAATTACCTAAGTAATGCAACATTTTATTTGTGAAAATAGAGATCTCTAAGTCGTTTGGCCCTGAGATAATTTCCGGTGGTTGTTGATAGTTAATATTGGTTTGGCTTTTTTCTGGAGGCTAATAAGAAGTTCAAAGGTTAGGTTCAAGTAAATTTTGATGTTAAGTAATTCTGGACGACACTGGAAAACAATGTCTTATTTGGCTACTTTTGAGCACACATTCAAAGTAATCCTGGTCATGCCACTATCCGACATTTTAATATATATATATATATATATATTTCAAACATGTATAACCAAAAATAATTGGTCGATATAAAACCATAAAAACGAACCATAGCTGTGTTGAACGAAAGCGTTTTGGATTTATTACAAACAACAGTGTACGATGGTCATGAACGATTAGGCCTGTTATATCATTATGTTTAAAACAAATGCTAATGCAACTATAGTCACTCATTTTGTACACCACACACACTGTCTAGCTTTTTAATCGTTATTCGTAAATGATGTCTACTTTTTATTTAACACCTTTCCGAAACTATAAACTTGCCATAATATGAATTTATAATCTTTAATAAGTCGCATTCACTATAAGGGTGTTAAGTTGTATTTACTACATTTTATCGTTAATTAAATTTTTTTAGTTTCTTTATTATCGTATATATATATATATATATATATATATATATATATATATATATATATAGTTTGTCCTTATCTTTGCCAGATTAATTCAGATATATTTTTTTGATAAATCTTATTTTTGTCGGTTTATAATTTTGTGTTCTTGCGTACGTTGTATATGTTCATCAATGATTTGTCCTTTTCATTTTGTCACTGATGAATAAAAGTGTAATTTCGTTAAACGTATCTCGATTTAATGCAAAGTCAAAACAATATGTGATGAAATGGAAACAATTTATTCCAATTTATAATACTAATGTTAATTTCGATGTGTCTTCAACTTATCTTTTGTTGCGCTAATTTGAATAGCATTAGAGGTAAATAGGCAAGAATTTTGAACAAATACGTAAGGCCTTGACAATAATAATAATAATAATAATAATAATAATAATAATAATAATAATAATAATAATAATAATATTAAAAATATTAATAAACTTTACTCAATTTCCAAATTTTTGCAAAACTTTTCTGTATTTATTGAGAAAATGAGCTTGTCGTAATTTATGTTTTGTTTACAAATTGATCTGCGATCGCCTTGTGTTTTATCTATTGTACTCCTGAAGGTTCGCATAAAAATACGGAAAAGTAGTCAACATGCTTTAGAGCAAAATAATAATTGTAGGAATGTAGTAAAACACTAATGAAGTAGCAATAGAGTATTTCTGCATAAGTGTGAATTCAGAACCTTGTTTTACTTAAATAATAAAATCAATCAGTTTAATTAAGTGTTTATACTTGCATTGACTACATTTTTCCTGCTAAATACATTAGCTCTCGATAAATAACTAACATGCTACTATGCCATGATTGTATTTTGTCTGTTTTTGAAATCGTTTCAGATTTTATTACTTTCCAGAAATTACAGTATGTCACATTTCATTTTTGTGTCAGAAACTCTGTTAGTAGGTAATACTTCAAAAACACGTCCCCCATTGACAGCAACACAAAATAAATTGTGTATGTAGGTGTATTTGTTTATTTAAAATTAACTGAGTTCCATCATTGTTTATTTGTCCATGAAATATTTTGACGTCAGTAATTCTTAACACCGCCATATGACATAGTCGCCTTTGTCATGGCCGGCTATTTTAAGTTCAATTTTATTTTTCTCTTCGTTTTGTCATTTTTAAGCGCAGAATCATACTGGAACATAGTCTTACAAGTGCCCCTTTGGGTAAATATTATGAAGGATCACAACGATTCGTCAACAATTTTTTTTATTTTATTTTAATATGTGAAAAGAATGTAAAGCTAGGAGATTGTGAAGAAGCTATTATAATAAAGATAATAGATATAAAATACGCATGTTAACGTGTTACATTGAGGAAGAATTCATGAATTCCATAAAGCATTGCATCTTTGAAACTGTTATTCAACAATTTAAAACTTAAAGCAGATTAGAAATATAAATAAGCATTTATGTAATTATAGAATTCGTTACAACTACCGTTCCCGAAACGGCTTAGCAGTGTAATATAATCAAAGTATTACTTGAATGAAGTGTTGTAACGCGACTTATTCAACCTAGTTGTTTGTTCTTTCCGTTATTCAGTCACGCTATATGTTCGTCATACAATTGAATAATGTTAATGGTTCGAAATAGAGCCCTTGTCATGTTTATTGACAACAAGATTCTAACGTTGCCCTGATCACTGAAACTCGTCCTCCCTTACCATGCACCCATAAATGTTTTCTCCGAAATGGTCTATATATGCATCGACAATAGACTGATTTATAGGCTAGATTGAGTATGCCGGTTGTTTTGAAGGGTTGTGGCGTAGTGCG
Organism: Eudiplozoon nipponicum; assembly: GCA_029291075.1. Taxonomy (NCBI): domain Eukaryota; kingdom Metazoa; phylum Platyhelminthes; class Monogenea; order Mazocraeidea; family Diplozoidae; genus Eudiplozoon; species Eudiplozoon nipponicum. The sequence goes on along the minus strand of JAQBSW010000155.1, from coordinate 157,834 downwards.
AGCTTCATGTGATGAATTTCCGCGAGTTGCGTACACGGATTGTTGCTTTGCACTATCAGTTTCACAAAGATCCGATTGATCACCATTTTCCAGTAGGCGTCTGTTTTGTCTTCGTTAAGGCTTGGTGCGTATTCGTCTCTTTCTTCCGAAGGATTCAACATCGTTCATACTAACCATTGGAAATGCGGTGTTAAACAATCTTTGTTTACTGGCTACGTTTCGGTGCATTCTATCCAGCTCCATCATCAGGCCACTATACACAGCACAATACTCACAATATCCGATTTAAGAAAATTTGGTAGCCTCGTTCCGAAACCGTTTTATTTATATTTTATTTTTCCAACTAGACCAACTGAACTTTGTCGATCATTTCTGTCTTAAATTTATTTTCGCTCAACAGTTTAGTTTAAATGCTTTGCCTCATAAGTAATATACTTCCATGCATGAAATAAACATGTGCTGTAGTTGTATGTATGCAAAATAATTATTTTCCTATATACGATCGGATTGATAACAATTTGTGGGAGCTAAAAAACTAATTATTTAAAAACTACAATTGATGTGACAACAATAATTTATAAGTAGTACTCAGAGAATAAACTATAGGAGTCGTTATAATTTTAGCCTAACCAAAAATTCACATGCTCAAAGATAATATGCATTTTTGTTTCTGATCTAAACACCAAGCCCATTAGGTACATACATTTATTAGTTTATACTGACAACTGTATGCTCTTAATTGTTCAGGTTTTTATTTCAAGATCGCAACCTTGATTTTAGTAATTGTTATCACCGTCCACGCATCCAATGTTCGTTTAATTATATAAATGTTTCTGATGTAAGTTTATATCTTTGAGCATATGAGTGGCTTCATAAAATTTGTAAATGCTTGAACGCTAAAACAATAAATTTTAATTATTATAATCAAGGTTGCGGTCTTGATATAAACATCTGACCCATTAATTACTTACATATGTCAGTATAAACTAAGTAAGTAATGGGTCAGTTGTTTATATCAAGACTGCAAACTTGATTATAATAATTGTTATCACCACCCGCGCAACAAATTTTCGTTTAATAAATTTTAATGTTTCCTAAACTGATGTTTTGTTTTGCATCAGAGCAAGCATCTAAATGTGATGTTAAATGCACCACATGGTTTAAAACAAGATAAGTTTGATCAATCGGAGGCGTTTTAATGCTAAACAGAATTGGCAGCTCGCCAGACGAGTCTGTACTATTATATTTATAGAAAAGAAATTTTTACGCATAACTACTCATTTAAACAAAACGTTGCACAAGCAAAAAACAAGAAAATATTGCGAAAGCGCTACTCGCTTTCGTAGACTTGTAGATTATCAATAATGAAGCGAAAACGCTACAGAATACACAAAAGGCGCGATTTCATACTCGATATCCATTTATTTACATAAATCAAATTTGCGGACTTGAGAGAAGCACCAAACAGTCACAGAACTACTTTCAGCCACGTACCAACACATGTCGATTTTCGTAGCTCGTCATGAAAACAGCAAAACCCGCATTACTTAGAAAGAGTGTAGCAACTCAACTTTGGATAACTGGGCATCCGTAACCGTCTCATCCATTCTAGTTTTGGTCGTGTCATGATAATGGCCATTGAAAGTCGATACTCGTGAGTACCTGTCGTAATCCTCGTTGAGTACAGATTTTCAACTGGTTAAAATGATTTATTTTAATAAATATTTTCACCTCGCGTACAATCAGTAATAGTTCAATTGTCATCCATGCGGTTTGTTTTTTGTCGTGTTGCTTAATTTTGAGGCACCGGTGTATGAGGTGTTTTCACTACTGTTATTTCGACATTAAATAACCATTGTCCCAATGGATAATTCGGTTTTCGTGCTATTTCCTCGCAATTGAAATTTTATCACTGCTGATAAGAACAGTTATGTTCGTTTTATACCTTTTATTTGACAATATCACTGTTTCTATTATTCGTCAAAATTAGAGATGAAAGTTAAACTACATTTAATATCACTTATCGGTCAAATAATTAACTACGAAAACTATCATTAAATATTGATTAAATCGTAGAGAACCGAGAATAATCTCGCAAAAACTACTAATCATAAATTGAATAGCATTTTATTAAGTTGAAATAGAATTCTTGACCATTTGACTGTGTATTGTTAACCCACGTATAAAGTAAACACCACATGTTTCTTCAAATAAATATAAATATATATCAATTTATGCGTTCCCATTAATTTAAATTTTAAGACACAAAACATTCATGCATACAAACAATCAGAGATCATTCTATGGCACGTGTGACTCCAGTTTACTAAAGGTATGTGCATAACCTGAAAATCCAAGGCTTTTCTGTCATACCACTCGGCGAACGATAAGAGCAGATGTCTCTACCTAGCGCATATTGGTGAGAACTTTTCCCTATTGCTGATGAATGCAGTTACGCTCCTTCACCCCACGTTCTTCAGTTGTTAATGCATGCTAATTTGACATATGGCGATAGGCGTGTGTAGACACGGATGATTACATTCCTTTAGTACCAGCGAGTTAGGAAGTCTGCTAATACGAATAACTACGACATATTGGGCAGCAGACAGAGAATCTCTACAGATATGGGCTAATCGAACATACAAAGTATTATTTAGTTAATGAATAGTGTTTTCTACCTTAATACACTTGAAATGAACACCTAACATATCGTGATCGGCACTTTCCTTTTTTGTTTTCAGTTTATAATTTTCTTTTATGCACTAAAAAATATTTACTTTTACAAAACATGCTTATTCTCGCGTAATCAATTATGCGAAATCTTATCAGTATGACGAGATTTAAAAAAATTTTATTGTGACTGTTCTTTAGAAATTTTTTTTATCAGTTAGCCAATAGCGCATTATTTGAAAAATTGTTTACTTTTATTACATTGCATGAACACACCGAAATGAAGCATTGATATAAGCATAAGGATCATGATTTGCAGGTTTTCATTTTTCATAAATTCGTATTATTCAATGCATCAGCTAAGGTGACGCAACTAACAAAAATCATTGATCTGCTATATATCTCAAATTAGGTTAAGGTAACCGCTTTGATGCGAAATGCTTTCGATTTCAACAACTGAATAAATTTGTTTTTCGTATTTTTAGTTTTACAGTATCTCGTCCGCGCTGTTTCTAGTATTTACTAATCTTTCATGCAAACCTTAAATTTAAGACTAACCCGCTATTAGCAATATGCTCTTCTGCGTACGACTATTACATGTCAAATTATGCATTATATGTTACTAACAATTAAAAAATAATAATAGGCAATACCAGAAAGTTGACCTGAATTCAGCGTGACTAAATAGTTTACTATTGTAGCAGGATTTGAGATTTATGTACTGATGCTATGATATTCCTACATATGCCTGATAGCTGACGTCGGAAGAAATGGATTTCGTGGGCCGTGCTTTTAATCAGCCTCAATATATCTCCCAGCGTCGTTATGGGAGAAGGCTAAGTCAAGACCGCAACCTTGATTATAATAATTGTTATCACCACCCGCGCAACTAATGTTCGTTTAATTATATAAGTCTAATTATGATACGTGTATTATGAACAATGTTACAAAGTAAATTAAAATCCAATGTTAGTCAAAATTGACCGTGCTCTAGACGGCAACACAATAAAATATTGTTAACACAAATTTAATATCTAAACACAAAAGCAGAAAGTCATAAGTCACGATAAATAAATCCAGAGTGTCCTCGTAGTATAGTTTAGAGTCACAAAAATGTAGAGCAGACAAAATGTAAATCCTGGCATTGACAGCTAAAATACAGTAATCTACTGCATGCTACTGGCGTATTACGCGTGGCTGTGTGTTGTATTTAAACAAAATCCCATTAATTACAAATAAAATTGCAGCTCAAGAAATCTCAATTAAAACTGCTTGAGACTAACGGAGATTGTTTCTAAAATCATAGTTAGTAGAAGGATTGTCTAAAACCAGAATTAGTATATGTAACCCTGAGGTGAATCGGATCTGACGAAACTGTAAGAAATTGAGACTCGTTGGGTTGTAACGTGGAGCCCCGCGTTACACTCTACTGTAAACATGAGCTGCGTTTACTGGTGACGCATCAATAGGAGATATCAAAACGCCTACAACCAACTGTAAATTAGATTGCACCATCCAACCGTTCAACATTTCTTAACTTAATATGTATTCCATTTGGGGTGTCGTGACGGTTCCTAACTATGTCCCGCCAATAAACACGAAGCTGGCATTAACATGATGGAGCGCTTTTTCTTCACGCATGTTTTTGTCATTCCGTTCTGGCTCTATTTGGACTACTTTATTACTAGGTACGCAATACCTAATTCAGAAATTAAATCTCCAATATGCGCATTAATGTCAGTAAAATGGGTTTGCCAAATACCTCGCATAGAACTAAAACTGAAGTCTACCATCTAGCGATATTATTTGATACAAATACATGCCAAAGTATACGATTCAGATTTTCCTAACACCTAACTAAAACTCCTCTCTGGTGGAAACCATTCAAAGTTTATTTTGAAGAAAATTCGGTTAATTAGTGATAAGTAAGATAAAATCACATAGATATAAAACTTTTATCAATTAATTTATTTCTAAGCTGCGTCTTTGCACTTACATTACATTGCTTCAGAATTACACATTAAAACTGAATTTATTTTACATCAAATAGAGTAATTTTAAATAAATTTGAATGTATTTAATTTAAAACATAAATGAGTGTTTTTAGCAACTCACGGAACGATAGTTCGCGAAAAATACGACTAAGGCTCGCTAAATGTCTTTCCAGGAATATACAATTATCTGCATAATTGAACAAGCCTTCGAAACTAGCATAACTTTCGTACTAATTGGTTAGAGCCTGCACTGCGATTCAAGCTCAATATATATTTGGTGAATAAAATGTGGTAAGATTGGAGTCTTCACTGTCCTACATATATTTTTATTAATCAGTAGGAGACAATTTCAAATAAAGTCGATGATGATTCAACTAGAAAGGCGACTCAGTTTATATATATTCAAATTTGTCAAAAAGACAGTGAGTAAGCACTAAATGCATGCACCAATGCATAACATATCTTTGTGCTAATTTTAGTTTATACCTACTTGTTGGTAAATGCGCTATATATAACATACTTTATGTCTTATCAATTTAATATAAATAAATCGCTAGATTTTCCCAAGATGGCCGAAAAAGAAGCATTGGTATAGGTTAATTGGTCGACTATCCATTGTGTTGCATACTCATGTTAGAACCTCTGAACCAACAAGGCAGTGGAAATTCGATTCGGAAATATCTACAAACAATTTCGAGGAACATGACTTTTCTAACTTTTGCCTAATCAACTGCATCAATTGCAATTCTCTTAGTTTCTGCAGCATAAACTGAATTAAAACGGTGTATATTTATCATAGCCCAACATGTTCTAAGTAATACAAATGTCTGTGAAAGGGCTTACAGTCCTTTTAAATAATTAAAACTTACTATAAACTTCAATCCATATTCCAAAGCAGTGCCAATTTTATATAAATATATATTAACAATGAGACTTTTAAATTAATTTAGCGACTTAAAATGACACTGATTAGCTGAAATCAAAAAATATAGCTTAAACTAATTTGACAAATAACAAACACTGGGAAAATTATCTGGCAAACGCTATTCTATAGCAAAAAAATAATCAGACTCCCAAAAAATTCCTTTTCTTACATAACCAGAATGATTTCCGGAGGACGTCACAGACAATAAGAAATGAATCTATTCTATTGTTCAGTTTTGACCATGTGATGTTTGGCCAACAATCTAGATTGTTAAACAATAATTAATTGCGCGGGTGGTGGTAACAATTCATTAAATCAAGTTTGCGAGCTTGAAGTAAACACCAACCCCATTGTATTTAACCAGTCGTCCAACAACATAACAAAACTACAGCTAGGCGCAACGCACTGACGCGTTTCGACCTTCCATGATCATCCTGAGAGTACGACGGCAAACTGACTAGCGAGGATCAAACCGCATTGCATATATATGGAAAACAAAACGAGATATACTGCTCTCACTTCTAGTAGTCTTGCATACATTGTACGTGACACGAAATATCGGCTGCAAAATGCGGTTTGCTCCTCGATACCCAGTTTGCCGTCGTACTCTGATGATGATCATGGAAGTCTGAAAAGCGTCAGTGCGTTACGATTGGCGATAGTTTTGTTATTTTATTCGACGACCGGTTAAATACAATGGGACAGGTGTTTACTTCAATCTCGCAAACTAGATTTAAAGAATTGATACCACCACCCTCGCAATCAATATTTGTTTGAATGTATTGCTTTAATATATATATGTTGCGAAAGCAACATACAACTAATGTTCGTGACTGCATAGAAATTTTGCAGCCTATATTTCCAGTCTCTTGCAATGATTGCAAGACTACTTGAGGTGAGTGCCGCATATCTAACTTTGCTTTCCACATATATGCAATGCGGTTTAGTCATAGCTAGACAGTTTACCGTCGTACTTTGATGATGATCATGTAAGGTCGAAACTCGTCAGTGCGTTGCGTCTGGCGATAGTTTTGTTAAGTTGTTCGACGACAGGTTACATATAATGGGATTTGTGTTTGCTTCAAGCTCGCAAATTTGATTTAAATAATTGTTACCACCACCCGCGCAATCAATTATTGTTTAATTTTATTGATTATATATATATATATATATATATATATATATATGGCGAAAGCTACAGACAGCTAAAGTTCGTGACTGAATAGAAACTGTGCATCTGATATTTCCAGTCACGTGCAATTTTTGCAAGACTGCTACGGGTGAGAGCCGCATATCAAATTTTGCTTTCCACATATATATATTGCAATGTAATCCTCGCTAGCCAGTTTGCCGTCGTACACTCATGATGATCATGGAAGGTCGAAACGCATTAGTGCGTGCGACTGGCAGTAGTTTTGTTATGTTGTTCGACGACTGGATAAATACAAAGGGGTTGGTATTTACCTCAAACTCCAAACTTCATTTAAAGAATTGATACAACCACCCGCGCAATCAGTTATTTTTTATTTTTATCGCTTTTATATGTATATGTGCCGAAAGATACAGACAGCTAATGTTCGTGACTGCATAGAAATTGTGCATCCGATATTTCCAGTCATGTACAATGTTTGCAAGACTACTTCGGGTGAGAGCCGCATATCTAATTTTGCTTTTCACAAATATGCAATGCGGTTTGATCCTCGATTGTTAATTTGCCGTGGTACTCTGATGATGATCATGGAAGGTCGAAAAGCGTCCAGGCGTTTCGACTGGCGATTGTTTTGTTATTTTGTTTGACGACTGGTTAAATACAATGGGATTGGTGTTTAAGTCAAGCTCGCAAACTTGACTTAAAAAATCTAGATTGTTACGATGTCGAAACAACAACAATTAAACAATTATTGGTTGTGAGGGTTGTGATAACAGTGTTTTAAATCATGTTTGCGAGATTGATGTAAACGCCAAACCAATTGTTTTTAACCAGTCATCGAACAACATAGCTAAACTACCGTCAGTCACACATACTGACGCGTTTCAACCTTCCATGGACGGCAAACTGACTAGCGAGGATCAAACCGCAACGCATAGAAATGAAAAGCGAAATTCGATATGCGGCTCTTTTCAACTGTAGTCTCGCATACATTCTAATGGTAATATCGACTGCGCATTTTCTAATTCTTTCCGAATATAATCCTTTTCCAGATTTCGTCATATATATATATATATATATATATATATATATATATATATATATATATATATATATATATATATACATATAAATATATAGGTAACAAAATTTATCAACCATTGATTGCACAAAAGGTGGTCACAATTTTTAAATCAAGTTTGCGAAATTGAAATACACAACAATCTCATTTTATTTTATCTGTCATCGAACTGCATAAAAAACTTCACACGTACAGACGCGCTTTGACTTTCCATGAACTTCATCAGAGTATGACGGAAAACTGGCTAACGATGATCAAAACGCAATGCGTATAAACGGAACTCAAAATGGTACAAATTTCGGCTACGCAATTTCTATGCAGACACGATCATTAACTTTTTGCTGCATCACGCTTGCTGTTCGGCTATCATTAGTGCTATGTATAATGAGCTCGAAGAGTCGCTTTGGTGACTTGCGCAGGCCGCCCATTATAATTTGTTACACTATTTTTTAGGCCCGTAGCCATAGAAATTCCGGCCTGACGACCGGCGAGCTGAAGCTAGTCAATCCGATTTCGGTATCATGAACCTTGCCGGGTCAAAATGGGACATAGATATTATCTCGTTCCATGTGAATTCTCGACTCTGGTCTAACTGTGCAGTAACTTTTTTTGTTATGTGTAGTGATGGAATGAAAGGAAGCGTTCCAGACGTGAAGGGTCAGTTTCGGCTGTTGAAGGAAACTTTGGACACTGGCATCTTGGCAGATAATGCTCATCAGCCTTGGTTGGCAGACTATCTTGGAGAAGGAAAACTCTGAACACGAACCATTACTAGGAATTAGTGACCTAGTTGTCTTTGAAAGTCCACAAATAAACATGAAACATACAACTTACAATGATTACATACTGCATCGGCCGTCGCGAATTTAAAAAATGGTCGCTTTATCTGCTGAGCCGCGCAAGGTAGATAAGCGAAATCGGGCTACTGCAGACAACTTTATCTCCGATTTTGCCTCCTTTCCTTTCCCTTCCTCTTCTCAATCAAACATTAGCACTCTTTTAGATACTATGAATATTGTTGGTGTAGATCATAACACTGAGCCCAATATCTAGTTGATAAATATCGAAAATGGTTCTAGTAGACGATCTTTCATTAAGCCTAGGTTAGGTTTTAACGTAGGTGCATTTAATGTGCGAACATAAAAACAACTTGAACAACAAGAATCTCGTGCACGTACGTTCGATAAATTATAAATCGACATATGTTGCCTACCTGAAACCAGAATACAGGACCCTATGTCTATTACAGAACTGGTTGTACCATCCCTATCTACGCGTTATTGGCTTCGAACATCTGGTTCCACAGAGTTCTCTCATGTCAATAAATGGGGCGTTGGTATTGTCATTAGCGCACAAGCTGAAGTTTGCTTAATTGAATGTATCCCTTTAAATTGTCAATTTTGTTCGACACGTTTAAATACATCTACTAAAATCTATGCAAAAAACCGTTATCAACGTTGCCTCTTCTTTTTATCTGCATATTCTTCTACCGATTGCAGCACAGAAAAAAGCAAGGGCGCTTTTACTCTGAACTAAACTCCTTACTAAATAAAGAACGAAGTTCAGATATAGTCCTATTTATGGGTGACATGAATGTTCATGTTGGGTGCTTAAGTAACGCAGAATTTCATTTAGGTGGAAAATAAACTCCAAGCTCAACGCGCAACGATAAAGTGAACGGCTTTTTGGATAGCTGCGGAGAAAAGAGATTATATTTATGTATTACAAACTTTAGACGTAATGTTAGGCGTTGCGTTACATAGCGTCCTCCAGCACCCGGACAACGATGGACTCAAACAGACCATGTAGCAAATACTTATAGATGGCGTATTTGCATCCAGCATTTCGTTCTTTTTAGAACACCAATGTCGACTTGGGCAATGCACTTATCAGTTATAGAATTGCACTAAAATTTTCCGGAAAAATAATTAAGAATAAACCCAAAATTGAAGTGGTCCCCGATGATTTGCTTCCGCGATTATTTAAGGATGGTGGCCACATAATTTCAGTAGCGTTGACCTAACTTTTTCATATGATATGGAATCAGGAAACCGTACCACTTGATTGGAATGTGAAAGGCAATCGTAATTCGTGCGATAACCATCGTGGTATAAGCTTGACTCCAGTCGTATCTAGGTTATTTTTTTCGATTATCCTACGTCGTCTTAGTGCTTCAAGTGAATTACATACAAGAGAAGAACTGGCCGGATTCCACGCAGGACGAGGTTGTATGAATAATATTTTTACGTTAAGGCAAGTTCTCGTACAAATACATTTATATCATCGTCTCACAATAGCCGTCATTCTAGATTTTAATGGTGCATTTGATTTGGTAGATTGCAATGTTTTATTCTATATTTTGTCAAAAAACGGTGTGCCTACAAAATTCGTCATTATTATACGCGCTCTCTATACAAATACTTATGGTCGCGTTAAGGTCTACAACGAATTAACGCATAACTTTACAACCAGGTTGTCCACTTTCCCCATTATTGTTTAATTTTTTAATCGATGATATTATGAAGAGCACTCTCCAATACATTCAGGATGCTGGAGTTGAAGTTTTCCCGGGCGATAAACTAGTCCATCTTGACTATGCAGACGATATCGTACTATTATTCGACAATTGGGATGCTGCCCAGGCCACCTTGAATAGATTAACAGGCGTTATTCCGTCTTTCAGTATGAAATTCGCACCCTCTAAATGTAAGACTGTTACGGGATCACCCACCACTCACTCCATCGTTGCGACTGCAGAATTAAGATCTAGACATAGTCGACAAGTTTACATATCTTGGGAGCCCTACCAATAACGTGGGCAATATGTCCGACGAGGTGAGTATACGAATCGCGAAAGCTAGAGTAGCTTTCTCAAACCTTCGTCATTTATGGATAAACGCGAATATTTCACTTTGCCTTAAAGGTCGTATTTACAATGCATCTGTACGCGCAGCCTTTCTATACGATAGTGAAACTTGGCCTCTTAGAGTTGATGATTTGAGACGCTTACAGGCATTCGATCATCAATGTTTGAGAAATATAGCACATGTTGGTTACCAACAACGAATAACTAACGTTGACGTCCGTAGACGTATTTTTGGATCTGACAATAAGTGCTCGTGTTTAGAAAAACAAATAGGGCTCCATCAACTTCGTTGGCTCGGTCAAGTTTTTCTTATGCCCTCATTTCGATTGCCCAGTAGAGCTCTGTTCTCGCATCCAGCACCAAATTGGCGTAAGCAACAAGTTGAGCAGATTTTTACAAGGCAGAATCAATTGAAGTCACTTACATCCAAATTGGGTAGCATAGGACCCACTCGTCTTCCAGGATGGGGTCCACTTTCCCATCGTAGTTCTCGGTTAGAAACAATTAGCGTTATGGCCTCGGATCGAGTTCATTCGCGATCTTGTTGTCTACTAGAATCATCTTAGTAGGGCACATTTAGCTGGGAGGTTTGGTTTGTTTATGACGTGATACAGTGAGAGCCGAAATGAAGCTGTATTGCTGATGTTTAGTTGCCTCATTTCTGTGAGTTATCCTGATAAATTTACTTATAGTAACCAGGTATTCCTTCTATCTCTCTTTCATAAATCTCAATAACAATTTGTCTGATACATTATTTCTGTTTTCATTTATATATTTTTGCACTCCATATGGTTATATGGCAGTAACTTTTGACTTTTTTGTGGCTCGACATGATTATGATGCATTAGCCACATAGATAGAAATTGTGCAAGTCAAATACAATGTATGCAAGACTACTAGAGATGAGAGCCGCATATCTTATTTTGCTTCCGATATGCATGTAACGCGGTTTGATCATCGGTAGTCATTTTGTTGTCGTACTCTTATTATAAACATCGAAGGTCGATACACATCAGTGCGTACGACGCAATCTTTATTTAAAATACGATTCCCACTACCCGCTCAATCGATGAAAGTTAAATTTTTATACAGTCTGTTTGTTTAGTATCTATCGAAGTGAATCTGTGGTGGCACAGCGATTGGCCAAAAATTGAGCATATGTGACCATATATATTTGATCTTGACTAATTTCTCCAGACCATTAATAAAACAAACCGAATTATAGTACCCATACAAAAAGCAATTTTCAATTACCCTAACCCATATATATAACGTATAGACTAGACAAGTACTGACGGCTCCCTAAAACAAAATCATTAACTTTTAAATGCATTGTAATTAAAACCAAGATGCTGTGAATGAAAAACAGTTTTTTAGTAAAATTTACTGGAATAAAATTTTACAGAATGAATCTCGTTATAACCAGATAAAAGCACTCAAAAAATTGCAAAATATGTTTTCCAGTTGCGGGAAGCGTTTGCAAAAAATATTCTAGCATACCTGAAATAATGCCTAATGCAATTAATTAAAGGATTAATAATAAATAATGCATTTCACTTTAAACGAATATGTTATTCTTCAGGGAAGTACTAATAAATGAAATAGCGAAGATCCACCTATAAGAAACACACTGCAACGTACACGTATTAACAAAAAAAACACTTGGTTTTTTGGGTGCCTAGCAGGACATGGGTTTCAATGGTGAGGCCAGGTTAATTCTGCTTCCTAGGCGATCTCGTGGGGAATCCACCGTAATAACGAACAACTTCGTTTTTGTATGTTTGTACGTATTTTTCTGGCACAGAGAATTCATCATCCTCATCATTTCCATCGTCAATGTCATCATCATTGTTACTGTTATTGGCATCATCAACATCATCACCATGTACAGAATTACAAAAGTCATTAGAAACTAATGTTTCACTACCACATAAACATAAGAATGACAAAAAACAAGAAAAAATTCTAAATGAGTACAAACAATAATTCTGGCAGCTATTATACAGATTTATGAATGGGAAGACCTAGTTACTGGGTATGTTTACCTAGCTAACACACAGAAGTGAGGCAAACTAAACCTCTACACAACATCACCATGGTCAAGTTATTCTTAATGCAAGGCAGCATCGGCAGTAAAAGTGTCCAATGATGTTTGACTGAACTAGGCCTTGCAATAGGACAATCTGGAAACCAGCAGGCCATCTCGATTTCCATTGCGAACACTATCACGAAGACGTCGCAATTGCTGCAAGAATGAAGAGTTTTCTGACGCTTACTTTCAGTTAATCATGGATTTTGCACGATTTAAAACGTAAACAACAAAAAATGTGACATATACATCTTGCCAGTCACGATAAAAAGAGAGCTCGAAACAAATTATTTAAAGTAGCTAATGTTTATGTATGTGCAATAACGTAGCATCTTAATAGGACCAAAAACAATTTAAAAAATTAATAATAAATTTCGCTCATTTGGATTCTTGTAAACCATTTGTTATATGAAATCATTTTTTAGAATATAAAACTTTATTTGAAAATGTTTATTGCCAAAGCAAATTTGTCAAAAATAAACGCAAAAATGCTTTAATCAACTTCCCGATTAACAACTACTAAATATTAATTCCCACATAATAAGTCACTAGGTCGCTCAAAAATGGAATACACTGGAAAACTGCTTTTACATTGTTGATATGGTAGATCTTATTAATTACAATTACATGATTCTGTTATTGGTGCAAAAGGTAACAACTAATTAGCATGTTAACTTGTCAACAAAACAATATGAGAGTTAATTGTACACAGTTTAAAAGATAAACCTCAATGAAGTGAATGAACGCCAAATCATGCTGTAAAAATATTAAAACAGTTAACAGGGAAATTATGCCCTCGCTTCTAAGGTTATGGGCATCCAATGCTCAACATTATGGCCAATGGTAGGTTAAACCATGTTTATTCGTGTTTGGTTCGCTTCTGCTCGGTAGGAACACTTTCATTATGATTACTCGAGTCACCAGTCATTGCGAGTTCAGCCAGCCTAATAGTTTCAGTTGCCATATACATTGCTGTGTCGCGTGATTTTGCTATGCCGAGGAATCCAGTTCCATGCACAAATACACAATCGTCACGTTGAACTAGTGCAGACAACTTCTCATCAGTAAGACCACGCCAGGGCTCGTGTAATGGAAGTCTATCAAATAGATGTTACAAAAAATAAAACCGAAAAAAAAATTTACACCATTTGTTAAAAGGCAAATGTTGAAGTTAAAACTTGAAGTACAAGACTGAATTTACGCCTGGTTGAAAACACGTATAAACAAGATCTACTGATAAAATTTAAACATATTCATGGGTAGAATTTTATTTAGTAAGAAACGCAGGTAGCGTGAAAGCGTTAGATATACATATAGGCACGTAGCACATCCCTTCACTAAAATGATAGACACTAATCCTGTTTTATTGACCCATTTGTGCGACTAACATTTTTCGCAATTCAGGCGCCTAGTTATCCTGCATGGTCAGCGCCAAAGTATGACCGCAGACTGACTAAAGAGGACCTAACAACACGGTATTTGTATGCTAAATCGAAATGCGTAGCAAATAATTGGTAGTTTTGCATAGTTTCTATGCAGTCCCTAAATAATATTTTCAGTAGCATTCGCCAAACCTGTATGTTTATCATTTACAAAATTATTAATTGCGCAATTGGTGGTTTGAAATAAAGCTTAACCACTTTAATTAATCAGTTAGCTGCCATAGCAAAAATAACATGTCGCAATTTCGATGCTCGTATCAACACGAGAAACAAGCATTGATCAGATTATGTATTGTGTAAATTTTACATTTCCCACTAAATGGGCATTTAAGACGGCTCGCTGGAGATACACATGTTAAATTAGTATGAAAATCTGAAACTTGACGTCAATTGGTCTCAATAAATTAACATTTACATAAATAATAGCTAAATTATTAAAATTCGAGCTTTGGCTCTAAACAGATTGATAAAATAGTTGTCAAATACAAACCTTGATCTAAACTCCGTGGATTTTGAATGAGGAATTGCCGTAACACTCCATGCACCGTCAGGACGATGGAAGAGAGTGAATAACGGCCTCCCCGGTCTAACTGGATTGTCATTAAATTCATCAGTAAGCACTAACTCCTAAATAAAAAATAAAATTTAGGTATCCATTGGATATTATTATTAGTTATATATCATGATATGCTGCATATTTGCCAATTCAAAGCACTGTAAAAGACTAGACAACGAAAAAGCTAAGGTCCAAAGAAGCCTATGGATATCATCTGTCATAAGACGATGATCACCACAATAATTATACACTGATAGTCATATGAAATACTTTCAGAATATAAAATTGTATTTTATATTATACCTTCCGTTCATTCTGACTTTGGTTTATCCTTCTTGTCCAATTTCAATTAATGTCACTAGGCTCACATCCTAATACACAATTGCATACTATATACTATATATATATATATATATATATATATATATATATATATATATATATATATATTCAATCGATCATGCAGGAGAATTTCACGGCAAGCAACTTCAACAGATGTATGTTTAAAATGGCATCTAATGCAAAACTTCAAATATACAAAAAGTAGACACAAGTCTTATGCCACTGATAGATGCAAATTGGTGCTATAATGCATTGTTTGTATAGAGCTAAAATGATATAATTAAATTTGTCTATAATATTCGGTTCGATAAAATGCCAGTTAAAACTTCGCAATCCACTGTGGAAAATGCAATAATGATTTCTAGAAAGACACCTATACGAGGAAAGCGATATACATGTTACTAGTCATACACTTACCGAAACGATAAATCTGTTCGTTACAACTTCGTCCTGGTCGGAATCTGGCCACTGATTTACACTTTAAAATAACTGAGGTAAATAACTGACACATTATTGATGTATCAATTGTACAATGGTTGTCAACTCACTCTAAGCAACCGGCACAGTCTATTAATTTCATGTAGTACGAAATTTTAGCCAAAAAGCTACAAATTATGCCCCACCATTCTTGAATAATGTCGGTATCAGATCATCGAAAACTGAACATATGAGACGATTGAGATTTCATTCATTATTTCTAATTATAACAGTGGTTCGACATTAGCGTTTTACAATGTTAAAACAAACCTACTCTAAGGGATCTGAACTGTAAGGATTCCTAAGAAAATGGCTCTCTGAATTATTCTATCCATTGATCAAACGGCATATTTTCATTTTTAAGATTACTGTTACGTTAAATAATTTTTTTGTGCAATTGGATTAATTGAAATTACCTGATCTGCTTTTCGACTAACGCAGTTTTATTTTTTCCAGTAGTTTAACAAAATATTTCGGCTGCCGATAAAAAACTGCGTTAGACAAAACGCAGATCAGGTAATGCTGTTACATTCAAATTTAGATTGGGATCATTTGCCCGTTCACGGTTTTATAATGAAATGAGTAAAAATCAGTATGCCTAAATGTTCTATTGTAAATTTCATATGTATTTGCAGCTCTGCCATACCCGAGTTAGACTCGCGCATTTTTGGTTTAAGATATGCGACGAGTACAGTGATTCGAGCGCCAATATATGATCCTTATAACTCAGGTATCTTTTCAAAAACGAATAAGAATGTTATTTTGGACGCGAAAATCAAATGTTTCATAAATTTTATTGACTCAGTCACGTTTTACGCACCTACACATTACAATAGATTATTATTATATTATCTAGCGCTAAATTTGTGGACTGCCCACTTACACTTTTTAATGCTGCGTTCAAAATTTCCGAAAATCTGAGCAATAATAAACGTAAAAAATGTAACTCAACTAAAATACGAAGATAATTTAATATCAAAGCCCTGTTCGTAATAGTGCAAATTCTAACTTATTTTGAACGATGGTAAAATCTTCTATGCAAGTACTTATGCATTTGACGTTGTGGGTTCCCGCAGAAATATTTATTGAGTCTTTGAAAAATGTATGGATAGCCTCGAAACAAGCGCCAGATTACTTATAGATCGGCTTATACTAGGATTAGTAGAAAATTAAGGCGCAAACTGAAGAGCAGCTTAACAGTCGATCAAGAAAAATTATGGACCATAAAGACGGAAGAGATGAAAGAAGCGTTGGCATGAGGTAGCGGAACATTTTTTTCCAAATTCATCGTGCAACAGGTTTTATAAAATTAAGTTACAGAAACAATAATTAATTTTAATAATAATCCAATAATCGATAAAATTTGTTGTCTTGATAAATGGGCTGAATACTGCAAATATCTATTTTCTTTCGCACATGCAACACCGAAAGTATACCTTTACCAATAAAATCCATCAAACTTATAAATAGGGAATGCAACCCAAAATCTTAAATGTCGCCAAGATGCAGGCACATATTGTATGCTTCTAAGCTTTTTAAATGACGCATTGACCAACCTTAATTGCGCCATATAGAATGAGGAGACCATGCTGATAGCATGAAGTGAATCTCCCATCTTTCCTTACTCCAAAAAGTCCACGCGATTCGAATTATAATCATCACGGTATATGCTTCAAAACATTTTTATCTAATATATTTTCTTCCATTACCTTACGTCATCTGATCGATTCGGATGAATCAAATACTACAGAACAAGCTGAATTCTGGTCAGAAAAAGGCCACAGATATTTTACCATAAATTTCAAATGCATTTTCTAAGTGAATCACAATTTTCTATTCGATATTCTGTCAAAAAGTGGTATGCCCATTATATTTGTAAATATTATACGCATCCTCTACGCAAACATGTCCGGTCGCGTTAAGGTCTAGAATGAATTAACGCGTAACTTTACTACCACCATTAATGTTGTAATAGATGTTATTATGCACACTCTTACATACATTCAGTAAGCATGAATTCAAATTCTCCCTTGCAGTAGATTAGTCAATTTTAACTATGCAGTTGATATTGTATTAATATTCGAAAACTGCGATCCTTACATGGAAAAATACACTATTATTCGTTCTTCCGTCCCATTATATTTGTAAATATTATACGCACCTCTACGCAACCATGTCCGGTCGCGTTAAGGTCTAGAATGAATTAACGCGTAACTTTACTACCACCATTAATGTTCGCCATATTTGTTTAATGTTGTAATAGATGTTATTATGCACACTCTTACATACATTCAGTAAGCATGAATTCAAATTCTCCCTTGCAGTAGATTAGTCAATTTTAACTATGCAGTTGATATTGTATTAATATTCGAAAACTGCGATCCTTACATGGAAAAATACACTATTATTCGTTCTTCCGTTTCTGGTACGAAATTCCCTTTCTCTAAATGTAAGATAATTTTACAGGATTACCAACTATCTCATCACTTCAGTGGCTAATAGTTCAGATCTGAACGTAGTCGAAATATATTTACAACCCGATAGCTGCATCATTAGCCAATGCAATAAATGTAACGAGCCGACTATGATATTCGAAAAAGCTAACTACTTTATAAATCTTCGTCATTTATGGCAGAATAAGAGTATCTTACTCTGCATTCCAGATCATGTGTAATGCATATTTATATGCAGTTTTATTATTTTCCAATGCGACTTTCTCGATTAGAGTGGTCGATTTGAGATGATTGCAGGAAATATCTACCACCGCTGCTTGAGAAGCGCAGTTCCTATAGGCTACCAACAATTAAAAAGCAAAACTGACATCCACAGACGTATATTTGGAACGGTCAACAAGTGCCCTCCTTTAGACAAACAAATAATGTTCCATTAAGTGCACTGGTTCAGTCACACTTTTTATATGCGTTCAATTTGACAAATTGGTAGAACATGATTTTCTCAGACAGCGCCATATTGGCGTAAGAAAAAAGGACAGATTTTGACATTTCAGAAGTATCTGTCATCTAGTAAAATCAGGTAATACAGGACACGATTGTCAGTCCGGAATACGGTCTACACACCGAGTCATGGTGCCGTCGTCGGGCTCATGTGGTATTTTATAGGAGATCCGATTGCCGGTCGGAAATCCACCACGCCCTGGTGACACCACCGCCAAAGCCCCGTTAGCCCATGTACGATCGGCCATCGAAACATGGTACGACGGTGTCAACCATGTTTCGATGGCCGATCGTACATGGGCTAACGGGGCTATGGCGGTGGTGTCAAAAGGGCGTGGTGGATTTCCGACCGGCAATCGGATCTCCTATAAAATACCACATGAGCCCGACGACGGCACCATGACTCGGCGTGTGTTCCCCGCCACAAAAGGGTTCAACAGCCACAGGATTACATGGACTCCTGGACAGTACCCCGTACTTCCGAATGGCGAATGAGCTCTCAACAGCCACCGGCAACCATGCAACTTACTGCTGCCTTGCAGACTGCGCTTGGATGTGCAAAGGCTAGAGGTGCGTCCTCGATCAAAAAGCCGAGTGGTGAGGGGACACCACTTGTACCAAATTCCGAAGAAACTCCATGAAATGTCACTGGAGCCGGCTTATCCTCCAAAAAGAGTCAGCCGCAGTAAAGTAAAGTAAGTAATATGGTCTACAGCGCACAATTGTACTTTTTTTTGAACCCAGACGCGATATGGCATAAAACCGAATACAGCGGCAATCCTGTTGCCTATTCCTCGTAAAAAAACTCTTTTTTAAAATTTTTAATTTTAAATACGCGTTTGCAGTAGAGAACCATTCTAAAAAATCGATATTTCTTTTATTAATAGTTAACTGCGAACGTAAATAAGTAAATTTAATGTGACGTGTTATGTCGGTTATACTGTTAAGATCTCATTGGACTCATTTATGTCTTGATTGTATTTTCAAATAAGCAGGATCTACCGCTCTTCAAATCATTTTTCCTTCCTCATTTATATATTATATTATAAAACAAATTCTGAAAAAAACTATATATAGAACTGTCATAAACAGCTTAGCCTTAATTGTTATAGTTGCGTAAGAACAAATTACACTCTTACCTCCGAAAGAGCTTCGACATCAAAAAAATGACTCTGCCAAGGCGCACCCTCTTTGAATTCAATAAAATGCCCAGAAGGATGCACGGAATATCTGTTTGCAAAGCCTTCTTCCACAATTGTTCGCGCCGGAAGCCATGTTTCTGACAGACTTAATACTACTTCTGTGAACTCTTTGTCTACCATTTCGAAAGCTTTTTTAAATCCACTCTTCAATAGTCAAAATAGATAAAATTGAAAGAGTGAAATTAGTCTAACGCATTTTACCTGGAAATGATAACTCTAACCTTTTAATCATTTGCAAAAATATTACCATGTTGTCAAATGGCCTAACATTTATTCTTAACACAAAAAATGTATCAGAGATTTAGTATCCTGGCAGGCGCATAAGCCGTGTAAATTTGATAAGCGAAATCATGCTAATGTAGACACCCTTATTTCTGCACTTCCCTTTTCTGAGTGATCTAACAATAACGCCCTCGTAGATGTTAGGAAATGGTGGATGTTGATCAAATCACTGAGCGTAATATCGGATTGCCACAAAATAGAACTAGTTCAAGTAAACTATGCTTCATTAAACCTATATTATTGTTTAACGCAACATATTTTATGTGATGCATTAAAACAAATTGGGTACAGCAAGCTTCCCCACAGTTGCATTCAGAAAGGCCGTCGTCTTGTAACGCATATGTTAGCGTGGAC
Organism: Eudiplozoon nipponicum; assembly: GCA_029291075.1. Taxonomy (NCBI): domain Eukaryota; kingdom Metazoa; phylum Platyhelminthes; class Monogenea; order Mazocraeidea; family Diplozoidae; genus Eudiplozoon; species Eudiplozoon nipponicum. Next base: position 137,450 of record JAQBSW010000155.1, on the reverse strand, counting down.
CGGATACTGAATATTTGCATTCACAATTTCCGGAAAACTAAATATACATAAACCTCAAATATTAACCAGATAAAGGCAACTACAATTAAATTGGGAAGTATAAGACTGCTCGCCTACCATGATTGGGTCCACGCGTGAAATATAATTTTTGTGTGTAAATGAACCAAGCTCAGTGGCAATCTTGTTGAAGATTTTAAACTGTAATCTTCTGAACTCAGTACAAAAGTTTTGGCTGTATTTATGAAGCGAGTGAGTAAAATCCACAAGGATGCCATATTTCCTTAAATCTGACTTGACGATATTGTAATAAAACGAACATTGGTTGCGGCGTATAATGCAAACAAGGCAATTCGTTCAGAAGACTGGTTTCGTCCTTATTAGGAACTGTTCACGTATGTTCCAATAATTGCCGAGTACAGAGTTCGAATTTTTGCACGTCCGTTTTGAAATGCTTACCAAAAAGCATTAGTTAATATATAACTGATAATTTTGTGCTGTGTGGTAGTGTGACTCAGTTGTCAGGTCAAAGACCAAGAAGCAGACGTGCCACGGTTCGATTCCTGTCTACGGAAAATTTTGGAATACTTTTTATAGTTGTCATTAAGGACGATAACGGTCTACTGGATGAAATGGCTCAGGTTATACTGACAAATGTATGTAAATAACCAAGATCGCAAACTTGATCTAAACAATTGGCGCTAATGTGTTTTGCTGAGGTTTATGTTGCCTCATTCCATTGTGCCACCGAATCAAGTGGAATCTGAACTCGATCCTCTTCTTCAAGATTGAATAAACTTCAATAATTTGTTTAGTTATAAATTATTGTTAGCGTTATTAACCATTATTAATTTACATATTCTGCGTTTTTTCTCATAATTATAGAGCAGTGAAGCAACAATAACTAAGGCCAGATTTATCGCCATCTGTAATGATGATAAATGCTGGATAGTTTAGGCCCATTGCATCGACTTTCAAAAAGTTTGCTTTTTATGAGCAATGAAACAAGATGCACAAATTCGTCTCATTAACTTTCCATTTTACATTTCAGCAGCGTCTTGACTACGAAATATTTACAACGAGAAATTTATTTCAATAAACAATATAAGAAAAAGGTGTATCAACTTTGTTTGTTCATGTTATCTTTTAGAGAATCAAGACCGGCATTCCAAAAATGTTTTTAAAATAAAAGCAAAATATTACTATGATCAACGCCCTTTTTGAAAGAAGGCAAATTAAATCAATATCACAGATTCAAAACTATTCAAGCATGTTTATATTTCAAACGAGCAAATACAAATACTTGCAAAAATAGATAACTACATATAAATATATAAACATACAGAGAATCGTTGGAGATATGGCTTTATCGATGGTGTGATAATTTCAATCAAGGTGTCGATCTTGATACAAACACCTGTTCCATTATGTACATACATTTATCAATACAAACTAAGCATCGTTATGTACAAAAGACAATTCATCCAGTAGATCAGTTTCGGCCTTAATGGGACTGTGCTCGAACCAGGGAATGCCTGCGTCGGAATCTGTTGCTCTTACCCCTCAGCCACCCAATCGCAGGTTAAACACAATTTTCAGTTTGTGTGATTGTTTGTGCGCCTATATAAATCGTTGGACGAGTTAAGCAGCAATTTATTGCCGTGAGTTTCTAATAAAGACAGATTATACTAACAGTCACAACACCACCACCATGAATGGGCGACAGCATATAACTATGAAATACATGGTTATAAGGCAGTTAACATACTCATATATTATAAACATTATTAATAGTTCAAGCCTTGGTCGCTTTAGCTCTTAGCAATAATATTAATGCATATATATATATATATATATATATATATATATATCCACCGTGGGCACTTGGACAAAGATCTAAAGCTTTTCAAATGGAGCATCTGGTGACCAAGAAAATATTGTTTAATCCAGTTACCAAGAAAATAATATGAATCAACAATATCGATCGTAGAATCAGAATTTTTTAAAAGGCATTATTGTGTACTTTAATCCCAGATAAGGTTATAGATAATTTTTGTTGAGAACCACTTGGTGTCAAGTCGGAAGATCACATAATTATAGACATCAGGGCTAACAGCAAATTATTAAACTTTGATACATCGAAAAATTTGAACGGCCTACGCCAAATTCATCAATGCCTCGCGCTCTAGAGACTTTATCTCATATTTTATCTCCAGCAACCAACACTTGCACTTTTGAGATAGGCTTAATCACATTCCACCGAGTACCCTTCGGCATCAAGTGCTATTTGCGTAGTAAAGCTTAATTTAAATTAATTACGTGAATAGCGAATTTTATTTGCACAGTTGCAAATTTTCATTGTTCCTCTGTTTAAAAAAACTTTAACTCCTAATAATTAAGCACAAAAACAGTTACTGCCCAACCAAGTAATACAGCACACCTATGCTTACCTCTTCTGTTTCTTCCGGTCTATTCCAACGTGGATTGCATTTTTTTACTCTAGAACTGAGACCCGTTGATATTGTGTAACTGTTGTATTTAAAAAAAATTCATTACAATTAAACCATAAATACAACCGTTTAAAAATAAAAAAGCAAGAGATCCTACGTGTAAGTTGTAATTGAAGCACAAAATGTACAATATGAAGTAATTAATGACAACTTCAATTAATAATGAGCTATTCGTGCTTTAAAGATACTGAACATCAAATTGACGATTAAAGATGATGAAGTATGAGAAACACACAATAAAGAGCTCATAATATCTAAAGTAATGTAATCATTAAAATTTACAGCTCCAATGGGATTCAATAATCCCCATCGAAAACGCAAAAATAGTTAAATTTGTTTGTTTTGCCAATATCAGTCACTTCACATCAGGCCATCACAACGCTAACTTGGAAATATAGGCTTATTTTACGCTTTCATGTGCACAATTGCCACACCAGCAGTTTTTGACAAGCAGAGGCTGACCTTAAAATTTTTCCACTGCACTCCTGACACCTTCTGTTATTACGTGCTTAGGATTCTATAAATAGTACTGGTAGGTGTCTTGGTGTTGCTACAATTCCCTTATTTCGGTTTTATCCTCGTTTGTCGGTTTGTCGCCGTGTTCAGATGACAATAAAATGTAGCAATGAGCTAGTACATGCGAGTGACAGCAATTTTGCTACATTTTTCAACTGCAGAAAACTGAAAATTTATATTTTAATAACTGTAAATAATTTTGCATTGTTCTCGGTGAAGATATGTGTTTATGTTCTGAATTGACACATTGAAAACCACAAAGAAACTATAAAGCACACGCCGTCTCTCCCTGGAGTACATAGCATGAAATATTATATGGAGAATTTTGGCTTCCTTTCTTTGTTTTGATAGGACATTTAAAATGAACTAAAGACCACTTCCTGCCAAAACTTAAAACATGCCACATTTTCAAAGTATATATTGGTTATGCGAATGTAGCTATGTGCAAGATGGGTGCTTACTCGAAAACGCGAGAACTTTCATAAGAATGTTAAGCTAACAATTCGGCAAATTGTAGTCCTGTAAAAAAATTCGGTTGGTAATGCCTCCATAATCTGTAAACGCATGTCTGCTGTCATTAGTATGCATTACGAAACAAGATTTGCAAACAGGCAATAGTTTTGCGGATTTTAGTTATATAATTGAGAATTAAGCATGATGATATCTGACGTGGCTGATATTAGCAAAATCTTCGCCCATCTAATTGAAATATTTACCTGTATTGCGAAATTAGTTGTTTGCCTAAGCTGTCTTCATTTTTACCCCGGACATTTCGGTTTCCTGTTTCGAATTCCTTTTTCAACGGTAAGCTCATTCCACTAAGAATTTGACAATTATTAATTTAAGTCTTAAATTAAGACCAAACTGATTCATTTCAAATAGCTCTCTTAGTAACAACTTACTTTTCAACTGATTAAAGTGTCATGTGTGGCGCATGTGTTTGCGCGTGTGTAAAGTGAAATTACAGTGATTTAATAACACCTACCTTCGATTCACTAGATTAGCATGTGCCACGACTTTGTTTGTGTGTGCGATTATGAAGTTAACAATTACATATAATTAAAAGTACGTGTGTTCATACAAATCAAACTAAAGTGACTAATGATCCTCAGATTCTCCTGCATTCTATCGGACTTCACGTACTTCCAGATGTGATTAAATTTACTTTAAACTCATAAAAGATTCTTTATTAATTTTAGAGTGCACTCATTTGTAAAGAATATTTCTCAGTCAACCTAATTCAATTACAATATTTTTATATACGTTAGTCTCAGGCTTCTAATTGTCATTCAACTTAAGATACCGATATTCATTCTTTAGTAATGCAGTCTTGAATATATGAAAGATATCTGAGCTAGTATCCTTCCTTTAAACAACTCTTCCTCAGTTTGTATCATTTCCAAGTAATTTGACATCCAGAAGTGGCAATTCACCACATGACTACTTTTCAATCGATTAATACCTGACATGATTCCGAATAACTAACATATCATGCATGAATAGTAAATACAATTATTTTTATCAAGATTACAATCTTGATATAAACACCTGAACCATTAATTACTTACATGTCAGTATAAACTAAGAATTGTATAGTGTAGAAAAGGCATTTCAACCAGTAGACCGGTTTCGTCCTTATTTGGAACTCATCATATACTGGCCAGAATTTGCCGCGAACGGGGCTCGAACAATTTTCAGTTATATACTAACTAATGTAAATTAGGTAGCATATTTTTTCTTTAGGTGGAGCTCATATGGCATCTATTTAGACGGAATGGTGGCTCAGTTGTTAGAGCACCAGATTCCGAAGCAGACGTGCCCGGGGTTCTAGCCCTGTCCGCGGCAAATTCTGGCCAGTACATGATGAGTTTCCAATAAGGATGAAACCGGCCTACTGGGTGAATTGCCTTTTCTATACTATACAATTATTAGTTTATACTGGCATGTGTAAGTAATTAATGGGTCAGGTGCTTATATCAAGATCGCAACCTTGATAATAATAATAATTTTTATCACCGCCCACGCATACAATGTTCGTTTACCTAAAAAATATAATTTGCTATTTAGGAGCGTCATATCTAATAGGCTTTTCTCCAAGTATCACATGAAGATATTTTCTATTGAAACTGACAATGGTTGACCGAACGTAACACCTATAATTCTCTCCTAAACATCAAATAAGTAGAAGCCGAGCACGTGTCCATCATCCTTATATTATGTGCCATCGTCATTTTACTTTCCTCAATTACATAATTAAGCAGAAAAAAAGACGATAGCATAAAGAACAACATATGTAACATTTTAAAAGAAAAACTTATCCATGGATCTACACTTCACAACCAAAATGTGAAAATTGAACTTCTAGACACAAAAAAGTACTAAATTCCATTTACCATCTGTAACCTCACGTATGTGATTTAAACCATGCCTTCTACTCAGTTAAACGAAACATTTTTATAATTTAAACATAAACTGGTGAATTGTTTAGTGTGCCTCTGCACGAGTATTGTTTCATGTCATATGTAGAATTCAGCTTAGTATTTGGTTATACAATTAAACAGTCATTGATTTCGCGGATGGTAAAATGATTTTTAAACCAAGTTTGCGAGCTTGAAGTAGGCACCAATCCCATTGTAATTAACCAATCCAACAACATAAATATGCTGAATAAACCTGTTTTAATTATAATTCTACCCAACAATACACAAGAATATTCCAGAATTTTCACTAATGCAAAAGACTGCTGAACCTAATGTTATACATGCATCAAAATAATATTTCATGTCTCTAAGCAACACTGAATTGACATTATTTGCATAAAATAATTTCATAATGGATTATTCATTTAATATAACGGACGGACATGTAAAGAAAGCTATTTTAAACTATATATATATATATATATATATATATATATATATATATATATATATATATATATAGACAAATTTTACCATTTGGAACATACACGGGTTTTTCCGATGTTGCTGTTACACCATTGTCGATTGCATCCACTTCAGAAATCAAATTTGAGTACAGCTTAAAATTAAATCAAAGAATAACAATTATACATAATATTCACACGTAGTTTGCATATAGGATCTAGGAAGTACATGTAGTTTATATATCATTCGCGACAATTAGTCTAACCTCTATATTCGCCTGCCACGTAGCAGAAAACAGAGAAATCATTAAGCAAATAGTAAGATTGTGTTGCGAGTAGTGGATTATTTGCTAGGCAATCATAACACAACTTACATTTTTATAAATCAATTCAATTTCCTTGCTGTTTTCTGAAAAACCAGTCATTTCAGAAAGTACCGCTTTGCCATAATGTGCAAATATCAAACCAGCACTGCTTAGTTTTATGTCGTATTCAAATTCAGGTATAAAATTACGCATCGTCAAATCGAACCCTCTGTAAAAACATTTTCAAAGGAAATAATTAGTCAAGTACAAATGGCGTATCTAATTTGTAAAATTCACTTACATTATTATAAAAACAAGCAGTCGCCTTTCCTTCATATTTCCAGAGAATATCTAATTATATACAAAGTAGGAGCCACATATTGAAATTTTCTACCTGTTCACCAGAGCTCAAACTAGTACCAACAACGATAGCATAACCCTGGCTGTTAAGATCAGGATACCTCCCTATACAATGTTCAACTTAAATTTTTTGGACTGCAAATTAATGACTGATTGAGCGCAATTGTTAGACGGCTGTTAAAATCAGCTGACACTGGCGCATAAAAATCATATTCATGCGCATACGGTGCTTGTTAGGCTACGGTGACATGAATGAAAATCCATCCGAGCAAGGGATACGCGACCTGATGTGCGTTTACAAACCAAACATTGAGGCGTATAAGGAAAGGGAACTGGATAAGTACCGCTCATTGAACCCATTCTTCCATGGAAATTATTCAATTTCAATGAAACTGTTTTCCAGTAGTTACAAACGTATTCTAGATGGTTGGTTTCGGCAAATCGGCCACATGTCGAACTTACATTTGTTTTACAAATAATTATTTATGGATCTAAATTTAAGACAGGAAGCCTAATTATTTGATAACTCTAAGCTACATTTGTGGATAAAATGGATATAATGAATCGAGAAAATAGTGGACTCAAATTTCCCACAGATTGCAGGTAAAGCAGAGGGTTAATCTCAAGTTAAAACTTGATTAAATCGTTATTATTAGCATTATCTCCATTTAAACGCAACAGGATAATGAAATTCACATGAAAATTAAAAATCAAAGCAAATCTAAAACTTTACCAGATGCAGATTAATCAACCAAACTAATCCAGAGAGCGATCTTCAAGATAAATTCAATCTAATCACATTATTTTTAAATAAACGCTAGTAGAAATGATCCACCACATGTGTGAGGAACCTATACCAGATAATTTTTTAACCTTTAGATCCACTTAAATTACATCTCCATTTCAATAATATTGATTCGTATTTTTAGAACAAGTTCATAGATCAATAAATCCAATAAAACTCAATTTAAAAGCTGTCGTCCACATATCAAGTAAATATGAATCATGAAACAAAATCAATCCCAGCTCGAAATGATAAAATTCATCATTCATTACTTATTTTTAATTCAAGATCATTAATGTCAATAGTAAGACATTAAATGTCCAACTGAAACGATATATTACACAGCAATAGAACAAGATTTATTAAAAACACAAGAGGTTGAAAATTACGCAGATAAACGTAGAAAGAATGTCTATTTTACTCAAATGGCTTGAATTCACAGAAATTATTGGCCGAACAACCGGCGGACACTAATTATGCATCCCGTTAATAGCAGCATGTATATTGTTGGACCAAATAGAATTTAACTATTACCCGCCTTATGAGAAGTCTCGAGTTCGGTTTAACTACGCAGAAGTATTTATAGTCGAATGAATAAGTACAGAATTAGATCAAGCTTTTAGATTCGTAGGACGGTAATGGCTACGAAGAAAAGCTTTACGAAAGAGCGTCATGCCAGATAGTGCTTGTCAGACAATCTAAAAGAACACTACAAAGAAAACCATCCTTACTAGGAAAAAGAAACTAGTGATATTTTACGGCTAACACAGTACGAGTACTAAAAACAAAAATGAACATACACATCATCGGCCGATGCATAAAAACGTCGCCTTATCGTTTAAGCTGTACAGGACGGATAAGCTAAAACATACTCTTGCAGACACCTTCATTTTAAATTCTTATTCTTGTAATTCATCTTCTTCAATTTAATCATGCTTTTGAATCTGGAAGCCCAGTGTTAGTGTAGTTACGAAAATAGTTTAAGTAAATCATCAGTCATAAAACGTAGATACGTTTTTCACGTAGGCACATATAATTTAAAAACATAAAAATGAATTTGGCAATAGTAAATTTTTGCACATACGCTGTAAAAATTATAAATTTATGTATGCTGTGTATCCGAAACTAAAATACAGAATCCTACGAACCTCCTGTCCCAAGGACTTTTCTCAAAATCGATAACGAGATGTCTACATTGTCTTCAACTAAAGTGAAGTAAGATTGAAGAAACCAAGTTAAAGCACTACTAGAAATTTCATTCAACTTTGCCTCTATTGTATTTAAATACGTTCCCACAGATTTCGGCACAGACGGCATAAAGTACGAACTCTATTTTCACCTAAATTATCTACTAAATAGAGCTTTAAGCAACACGAATGCTCGAGTTCAGTGATTCAGATGCACCTTGAATTCAATGTGCAATATTAATGGTGAACGAATGTTGGACAGCTGCGCCGAGTACAGATTATATATAACCGTAAACGTTGTGTAAGGCGTTGCGCCACATGTAGCAATTCGTTCTAGATGGTGTGGTTGATACATGATTGACTTGAGATTGACTCGAAATACGCACATATTCATTAAAAATTTAGCCCCACAATTTTAGGAAAACTTAATAAAAATAAGCTTAAAATAGATATACGCGAACCCAAACACGTCTTTACAACAAAATTTGAAAATCCTAAATAATTAATAACTGGCCTTGATTGTGAAAATCCGAACATAATGTGGACAAAGATAAGATCCGCTATGCCAATGGAGATACTATCGAATGTGATGATGTAGGCACCCATAGAACTATTCATAGAGTCTGTTTGGATATGTAGAGTTTCTCGAAGCTAGGCGCCAAATTCATGCTAATTCTGCTTAGAACAATACACTTAATGCTTTTAGATTCTTATCTAAAAATAGTCCGACTGTTTATCTTGAATGCTTAGTTTATAGCTACAAAACATGATTTTAGTTTGTCATCACATATCCTGAGACTGAAGAATCTAACACAAGCAAAGCAAATGAAATACAGCGAACCCTCGTTTATCGCGGTAGATTGGTTCCATGACCGACCGCGAAAGCTGAAAATCAGAAGGACATCATATTTACAGCACTTACTTAATAAATAGTCTGACTTTTAAAAAACCTCTTTACATACTGTTAGCAAACCATACATTGGAACCAATCACAAACCGTCTTTCATCGCACTTCGTCACCGAGCTGCTCGGCTTTTCTGCTGACGGTAGTAAGTACGCGAGTACAATACTGTTGTATGGTTCTTTTATTGTGTAGTTACAAATTCAAATAAAAGATATGATCATGTTCTAAATACTGTGTGTTGCGGAGAACTAATATATATTCAAGTATGTATTAGGTTTTGCGAACCTAGTAACAAATTAGTTCAGTTGTGACCAGAAGGATAAACCAAAGGCAGCATGAACGGAAAGTATAATCTCATGCACATTCGTTTCGTGCTTACTGGCGACTCATCAGTAGGAGCCGGTATTACGCCCTTTAACCACTATATATTCGGTAGATGAATGTGGAATAATAGGACGGTACAATCTCCTAGACGAATGTGTAAACCTTTAATAGTGAAGCTAACATAATCTAAAGTCTAACGACAATGCGACTTCAATGCTAACTCACTCTATATAATATATACACCGAGTCTGCAAAGGATACTAACGCTGATTATTGTGTTAGTAATCGATACCAACATTATAGTACCGAAAAGGTACATGGTACACTATGGTTTCCTATTCGGTATATGGTACCAACTTGCTGGATATCAATGTATACTATAGTACACCGAAATTGAGAATTACAACTATTTCTAAACACCTGCTACTCCAATAAATTCATACGCTCTGGCCTTGATCGATATCAGTTATCACATTTCGCGGTAAGCATGACATCATTTTATTCAATATATAGCAGTTAAATATTGTTTGTTGCGGAGAACTAGTTTATATGCAAGCATAATACCGGCTCCTACTGATGTGTTGCCAGTAAGCACGAAACCAATGTGCATGAGATTATACTTCCGTTCATGCTGTCTTTGGTCTATCCTTCTGGTCACAACTGAACTAATTTGTTACTAGGTTCGCAAAACCTAATACATACTTGCATATTTATGAGTACTTATTCGCAACAAACAGTATTTAACTGCTAATATATTGAATCTGAATGATGTCATGTTTACCGCGAAATGTGATAACTGATATCGATGAAGGCCAGAGTGTATGGTTTAACTGGAGAAACAGGTGTTTAGAAATAGTTGTAATTCTCAATTTGGGTGAATTTTAGCATACTTTGAAATCCATCGTGTTGGTATTATGTACCGACTTCGGAAACCATAGTGTTAATACCGGTACTCCTTATCGATTTCTATAATACAGGTATCCGTTACTAACACAATGTCCATAGTGTTAGTATCCTTTACAGACTCGGTATATATATATATATAGAGTGAGTTAGCATTGAAGTCGCGTTGTCGATGACTTCAGATGATGTTAGCTTCTCTACTGCAGGTTTACACATTCGTCTAGGAGATTGTATCGTCCTATTATCCCACATTCATCATCCAAATATATAGTGGTTAAAGGGCGTAATACCGGCTCCTACTGATGAGTCGCCAGTAAGCACGAAACGAATGTGCATGAGATTATACTTTCCGTTCATGCTGTCTTTGGTTTATCCTTCTGGTCACAACTAAACAAATTTTTTACTAGGTTCGCAACACAATACATACATGTTCATGTTTTATACCATTTTATGCCTGCTTTTTTGTTCGTAGACTAGGAAATACTATCTTCTATTTATGTTTTGATGGCATTTAAAATATTTTGGATAGTCATTTTTCGCAACTATTTTCGACATTAACGAGAATGCCTAGAAATATTTTATTTTCGCATAAAATATAATGAAAAAATCCTCGGTCGTGAATCCACGACATTCGATCCGCGAAGTAGAGAGGGTCCACTACACAGTCAGAAATCTGTAAACAACAAGAGCAACAAAGAAACTATAGATATTTACCTGATTATCGGGTTGCGATCCGATTTGTTAAATCTTATTTAGGTACTAAATACGGTGCTACAACTATAGATATTGTTGGTGACCTCAGATCTAGTGGTCGTCAGGGGGTAATAAGTATAACTGTTTGTTTGACAGATACTCCTGTGAGTCATTTTATTGATATGAGAAAATTCCATTACAAATATACGTAAAAACATTAATTTTGCATAGTAAATATAAAATATACCTGACATTGGCTGTGAAGTATTTTGCTCAATCGTATCCCTTCATGATTTTTAGAATAATTCATGTGGTCAATCAGGCAAATAGCGATGTTGAGTTCGCCATTGTATTGTGTGGGATATACATATATCAAGGTGAACATGGTTATAAAAACAAGAGCATTCATTTTAAACGATTAAGAAATTATCCCTCATTGGAAGCTCAAAGACAGGATAGTCACAACTTTCAATTACGTCTCATATTGGGACAATATTTTTAGTGTAAACACTTCTGTTATAGGAAGATCGCCACTCGATTGTAAGATTCACATCCGTCTTAAGAAAATATTTTCCAGACTTACATTTGAAATTTTCTAGAGGCTGAAATATCAAACTAATTATCTGAGCACACCGGACCATCAATTTATCGTTCAAACTATCAACGTATTTACACGAGACTTTCACGTTAATACATTATAAAAGATTAGAAACTCGCAAGTCAGATGAATATTCCTTGATAATAAAAACTACACACAATATGCGACGTTCCCAATAAGGATAAATCCGGGCCAATAGATGAATGGCCTTCTCTACAATGTAAAATGCTTAGTTTATAGTGACAAATTTATTTGCAGAATGTCATTGGTGTACATAACAAGACCAGTCTTGACCTAAATACTTTTTATCATCACTTTCGAATTAATTAATTTAATTATTTTAAAGCTTAATGAATTCTATGCTTTTTAAATTTAAAGATGTTTTAATTATTAACTAGCAAACATGGCTCTGCTGATGATGACAATATAGCGTTTCTCCATCTGCAGATTAGTTGCTATGTGATGGGCTACATCAATTAGATTGACCTGTAAAAATATTATTCAATAATTTAAGCTACGGCTCCTGAATAATTACCTCTGATGATGATCGTATCTTTTCATTTTATGATCATATATTTTACCAACATCAACGACAATGGAGCAAGTAGACAAAACATCTTCATCCCGGGAACGCACAATCTCAGCATTTTGATATTGGTTAAGCTTTTTAAGCATAGCGCACGCAAGTATTTCATCGCAATGGAACGTCCCGCTGTGCGTACCAATCTTAACACGAGCCATGCTAATTAAATAATAACATATACTATTCCTTAAGTTACGAAGCATCTCACAAACTAATGTTAGGTAAATATAAAAGATATAATAACATATTTTCTATTTTATAAATAAATATAATGCAGAAATAACAACAGCATTCATTTCTTGAGTATATCTTTCCGAATAAAACTTGAAGCTTATTACACATAAATTGCTAGGTATATGAACCAATAGTAATTTAAAATTATAATTGTGCTTTAGTAAACAGTAAAACAAAACATCCTTGTTACACACTATGTGCATAAAACTGTTGTAAACGCCTCGACTGCAGGTAAATGCCGTGCGACGTTACAAATGAAGTTAAGAACCAAGGAGACTGGGTGACGAGGCTCCGTACCTATTAGTAACTGAGAGCCCCATAGATGCCAAGTCATACTCAGTCCTTAATTGTCCATTAGAATCTGATAAGCTAGTACTCTCGCTAACATCTATTAAATTCATTCCTGATAAATCCTGAGCTAATTTGCTTGTGTCCTTTAACTTAAGATTAGTTTCCATGCTGATAGTACTTAATTATTAGTTTGATAAATTACTGTTAGGCAAACGGAATGTGAAATACTTACGTAGCAAAACACCCGACCTGATAACCTGGAAAGAAATAATATGTGAAAAACAGAATTATTAAATGACCTGTTCCAGTGTAACACGGGGCTCCGCGTTATAACCCAACGATGTTCAATTTTGACAAATATGGTACTCTTTAAGGTCAAATAATCTAACTCTGTTTTTACACAATATTTCTCTTAACTATGATTTTAGAAACAATCTCTGTTAGTTTCAAGCAGTTTTAATTGAGATTTCTTGAACTGCAATTTTAATTGTAATTAATAGGTGTAACGACACAAATCAATCGCCGACATATTGCGTAAATTAAATTCAAATTTATTTACGTTGCACCAATGAGAAAAAAGCGAAATTGCCGTTTAACCACGTTTAACCAATAGTGTGCAAGTACACATATTGCATGCTATTTAAGCACGGTAATTTACCATGCAAGTCAGTTGTGGCATTTGCATTCTACCTGCTTCACGCGTGTGCGTTCTGTCGGCTGTCAATACCTACGCTGATGATTTGATAGTTTCACCAACAACTAACTACATCCGTGACTCATCTTGTTGCGGTATACCGGAGAGACGAGCCAATTAAGTGCAGAACCTGCAGGACGCCATCCACATCGTGATTACAGCTCAACCACGGGAGCGACAACTCAACCAGAGTCCACCCAAGGCTCTAGGACATCTTCAAACTCTGAAGACTTCAAGAGAACGCATTACCAGGCCCTCTTAAGGGCCCCCATATCAGTAACTAATCTCTATTCAGAGCACCTTAACCGAGTTTGTAACGTCGTACGGCATTTACTTGAAGCCGGGGCGTTTACAAAATTGGCGACCGCGACAGGATATTGATTATTGTTCTGATTTTTTTGGTATAAATAAAATTGACTTCCTTTTCATCTATTTGGGATAAATAGATTGACATTTGTGTTTTCTTTACCCTGATCGTGGTTTTCTGGGAAATCTGTTGGGTATATATTCGTGGATTTGTGAATTTTTTTTGGGGGGTATAATAATAATAAACGGAGCCTCTGTTCGTCTTTCCTACGTACAAAACGGCACCGTACGTACTGTTCTGCGCTCATTCAACTGTGGAAAATAATAATACATTGGCATCAAAGGCCGACGGGGCCTCTGTTCATCTTTTCAACGTACAAAACGTGCTTTTGTTCTGCGCTCATTCAACTGTGGAAGCTGTTTGTGGGTAAGCGTTTCGTTAAAGTATATTTATATATTTTCATATTGCTTATAAATTTATGCTTTTAAGATCCCGTAAGATTGTTAAAATGTCAGGTCCAATTTTAGATATTGATGTTCCTGTTTGGGATGGAGATAGTGAGCTATTCTTTATGCGCGTAGACTCCGCTTTCTCCCCGTTTCCTGATTATGACAGTCATCAAAAACTGTCGAAGGTTTTTGCTAAACTACCTTCTGAATTGCTGCGACGGATTTATCCTAAGCTTGAGGCCATTAGGAAGCTACCTAATCCCATTTTGGGACTACAAAACGAGGTAGAATCCTTGCTTGGACTCACGGAAACTGAGCAGATAATAAACAATTATGCGCAGTTAGATATGCCAAATCTTGGCTCCATCGAAATCCTGAGGGAATTACGGAAACGTTCGTATAAAACCAACATTTCTGACTATGAGGCTAAGGTTGTTTTTATTAACAATCTTCCCCAAACATTAAAACTCTTTGCCAGACAGCTCCCAAACACTCTCTCTATAGATGACTTATCTGAGAGATGTGAGCTAAAATATAAGGTTTTGGAACCCAAAGTGAATCCATCATCCTTTTCTTCACCCCCGCAAGATGATAGAATCTACTCTTTAGAGAGAACAGTGGCGAACATGGCCAAAGTTATAGAAGGATTGGCCATTACCAAATCCGAGATAAATCAAGTGAATGCTCGACCAAAATTCGTTTCCAAGTCAAATTATAATGGTAGGCGGCGATCGAGATCTCCGCAATCCTTTAATAAATATGCTCCAAAGAACTGGTGTTATAACCACCAGAAGTTTTTTAATGCTTGCCAAGTTTGTCTTTGTCGTTCCGAAGAATTTCCGAATGAGTGTCAATTTCCACAGCTGACGGAGAGGACAACAGACCGCAGGCACAAGGGTGCATCAGTATCGGGAAACGTCTGGCGCAGGAAGTAGAAGACCGTACTTTCTGCACATCAACGGCATCAACGGCGCTACAGGGAAGAAGCCAACTACAATCCGACATCCCTGTCGACTCTTTTCGTCCACGCTGAATTTTTCACATAGAGAACCAAACAGACAATGCCGGTCGCAATCACCAGCCTACTTGTTTGCATGACCCGGCCAAATAGCCCAACGAACTTCTGCACCTTCTTGATTTCAAAACTGGCGAAGAGTTCATCGTAGACACAGGTGCGGCAGTCTCAGTTCTCAAAGGTGATTCAATGGCCGAGATGTCGCTAGGCGTTCTTCTCGCAACAGCTACAGGCGAGCCCATACCAACTTATGGCTGCCAATACCGCACACTCAACATAGGTCTACGACGTGAATTTTCCCACAACTTCATCATTGCCAAGGTCTCACATAATATAATAGGCCTTGATTTCCTTCTAAAATTTCGGCTCATTGTTGATCTTGCCAATCAAAAGATCATCGACCCCTCCACCGGACTTGAACAACAGCTTTTGGACACTTGCCTCCGAGCGTTTGGAGTTACAGGTCATTCAGCCAACCACAGTGCATCATTCAGCAGAGATATCAGCAGCTCTTCGAAAATACAAATCGCTTTTCGATCTTAACAAGTCAGAGCTACGAGTCTCCAACACGATGCATCATATCGTCACAGAAGGACAACCTATTGCACTCAAGAAGCGACCACTGGCTCCTGCTAAGCTGAAAGCTGCCCAAGAAGAATTCTCAAGGCTTTTGGAAGAGGGAATCATCAGACCATCGATAAGTTCATGGGCGTCACTACTGCACTTAGTCTCTAAATCAAACGGATCGTACAGAGCCTGTGGAGACTACTGTAAGCTAAATTCAGTGACAAAATCTGATGCATATCCTATTCCAAATATCAACACTTTACTTGAAAAACTCAACGGCAGCAATTTCTTCTCAGTGATTGACCTCAGACAAGCGTACCATCACATACCGGTAGCACCAGAGGATATCAAGAAAACTGCAGTCATCACTCCATTTGGCCTTTTTGAATTTCTTTACATGCCTTTTGGACTTAAGTGTGCTACTCAGACATTTCAAAGATTCATAGACAACATACTTCGCGACGACTCTGCTTATTGTATGTCATATCTCGATGACATTATGGTATTCAGTCCAGATCTAGAATCTCATGCGAAACATCTATGAAATGTCCTTATCCAACCACGGACTCAAGATCAACTGTGACAAGACGCAGATTGCAACTTCATCCGTCGAATTCTTAGGGCATCGTATCACGGCCCAAGGTATTCAACCGTTGCCGTCAAAGACGAATTCAATCAAGAATATCAAGTCACCAAGGACTGTGAGCGATTTGCAGAAAATCCTGGGAGTACTAAACTATTATCGCAAGTTCCTTCCGGGCCTTTCAAAACGACTTTATCCTTTGTGCAGGCACCTGCGGAACCGAAAAGGACTTAGCAAGAATTCCATCATTGCTTGGTCATCCGAAGACGAGGAATTACTTCGACTTGCCATCAACTCGTTAGCAAATGCCACAATGCTAACGCATCCAGATTTCGAAAAGCCATTTCTACTCACGACAGATGCTTCTGATTTCGCTATTGGAGCCACTTTGGAACAAGAGATCGACGGAGTTCGGAAGCCTATCAGTTTCTACTCGCGTACTCTCCAACCAGTAGAAACGAGGTACGACACTTTCGGCCGAGAACTTCTCGCCATCCACGACGCAGTGCGCCATTTTATCAGCATCATTGGCAGTAGCAGATTTGTTGTTTTCACAGATCATGCACCACTAGTTAGCGCACTTCGAAACGCAACTTCATCTATCGCCAAGTACCCTGCCAGAGTGGAAAGACAGCTTTCTCGTCTAAGCGAATGGCAATTTGACGTCTTTCACGTCAAGGGCAAACAGAACTTCATTGCAGATGCCCTGTCCAGGCCAGACGTCTCTCTACAACCACCTTCGCCGTCACCATTCACTGTCAACTCCGTGGCACTCAGTGAACCTGCACTAACGCCAACTCTCCTGCGAACTGAACAACGCGGTGACATTCATATTCAAAGATCAATAGCCCGTCACCCAACCAAGTTCATATGCCGTCTGTGGGAAGGCTTACCAATTGTTTACTTCACGGGTACGCAGCCCAACAAGCCAGTTCTGCCGACCAGCCTTCAGAGAAAGGTTTTCGATTCAATTCACTCAATTTCTCACCCAGGAAGCCAAGCGACTGTCCGACTTCTTACAGATCGTTTCTGGGGTCACAGACTTAGGCAGAATGTTAAACGATGGGTCTCAGAGTGTGCAATTTGTCAGAAAAACAAGATCACACGACACACTCGTTCTAAGTTGCAACATTTTCGGTCTACTTCTCGCCTAGCCATCGTCCACATCGACATAGTTCATCTGACAAAGGTTCAAGGTTTCAGCTACCTTCTAACTACGATCGATAGATTTACACGGTGGCCTGCGGCATTACCTCTTGGCACCATTTCTGCAGACGAAGTAACTAACGATTTTATCTCTGCATGGATATCCAATTATGGTGTTCCCAATGAGGTCATCACGGACAGAGGCACTTGCTTCTCATCTGATCGTTTCAAAACCACCTTGCGGTACATGGGATGCATCTTACGCCAGACGACTGCCTACCATCCCCAAGTTAATGGCATGGTAGAGAGAATGCATAGGGAACTCAAAGCAGCTTTAGCATCCTCGTCCATTAATGGCAACTGGGTCGATGCACTACCTTTAGTTCTGCTTGCCATGCGTTCCCGTACTCGTGAATCCATTAAAACGTCTGCGTCACAACTCTTGTATGGCATGGATCTACGCCTGCCTAGTCAGCTCCCACGTCTACTACCGGCACAAGATGACCCACAAAACGAAGCTACCCGCCTTCGACTTCATTTCGGTAACATGTCCGAACAGCAGCCGAGACACACGCCTCGTCCAGTCTTCGTTCACCCACAGCTCCACAGCTGCAAGAGAGTACTCGTTCGCAACAATAATGCTGTTGCACCACTACAACCCAAGTATCGCGGTCCTTACCCGATTTTACTCAGACAGCCAAAATACTTCATCATTATGCAAGGCGCCACACCGACATCAGTAGGCATAGACAGGTTGAAACCGTTTATCGAACCACCTGATCCTGAGAGCGTTCAACCTTCTACACACGTCTCAGGCTCCGTCTGCTCACAATCTCAATATCCTGATTTGTATAACGCGTAATTGATTTTTTTTAAACATTAACATTAACTATCAAAATTTTTTTAACCTTACGTTATTTTTCGTATTTGTCTCACGTGGCATAACCAGCTGTTCTTAGCTAACAATTGTGTAGCATTTTTGAACAGTTCTTTGGTATTATGCCATCTCTGAGGCAATGTTTGTGTACATATTTTTAGGCAGTTACCTTTGATTTTATTGTATATATTTTTACATTATGTTTTTCTCACACATGACATTACACTGCCTATTTTGGTATGACCAGCTACTTAGAGCTAACGCTTTCGTGTAGCAACACTAAGTAGTGATCAGCTTCATATCATGGTACAGGCCACTTTCAATGCATATCTCAACTTTATCAATTGCACAAAGACCACTCTACAAATGTCATGGCCACAACGTCGAGCACTCTAGCTCCTTTGGTCGTATACAAACACATTGACAACGATCCAACCTGCTTAGGTTTTTAACTTAAACCTGGCAAATTCAGAGGCGATTTACCTCGAAATCTTCACGCTGCGGCTCCAAAAACTTACACTGCTCTATTTTGCCTCACGTGCTATGACCGACCACTAGAGCTAACAATTTGTGTAGCAATTCCTAGTGGTTACCTGGCATCATATCATTGTTGAAGCAACCAACAAGCATATTTAAGCCCAGCACTTATGGTTCATCATATTTTTGCTTAACTTGGTTCGAACTCTGTCATGCATTTCTTATCTAGCCTCGCAGAGAGGAATTTTTTTTCCTTTTTTTTCAGAGAGGAAAGTGTTGTAACGACACAAATCAATGGCCGACATATTGCGTAAATTAAATTCAAATTTATTTACGTTGCACCAATGAGAAAAAAGCGAAATTGCCATTTAACCACGTTTAATCATTAGTGTGCAAGTAGACATATTGCATGCTATTTAAGCACGGTAATTTACCATGCAAGTCAGTTGTGGCATTTGCATTCTACCTGCTTCACGCGTGTGCGTTCTGTTGGCTGTCAATACCTACGCTGGTGATTTGATAGTTTCACCAACAAATAACTACACCCGTGACTCATCTTGTTGCTGTATACCGGAGAGACGAGCCAATTAAGTGCAGAACCTGCAGGACGCCATCCACATCGTGACTACAGCTCAACCACGGGAGCGACAACTCAACCAGAGTCCACCCAAGGCTCTAGGACATCTTCAAACTCTGAAGACTTCAAGAGAACGCATTACCAGGCCCTCTTAAGGGCCCCCATATCAGTAACTAATCTCTATTCAGAGCACCTTAACCGAGTTTGTAACGTCGTACGGCATTTACTTGAAGCCGGGGCGTTTACAGGGTTTTTTATTAAATATACACACCCGCGCGCAATACGCAAGGAACATGCGGTGGATTATAGTGTCAAAGTGGATTTATTTCTCTTCGTTGGATTATTCGCAGTTTATGCAAGTGATTTACTGTTCGCATCTAGCTATACCTATCCGAATTTCAGAGTTCAATGGATTATTCTAATTAAATAAGTTAAAACCATAGCAAACAGTGAACTAATTATTTGTGAATTTTTTCTTTGAAGTTTTTACATGATTTTGATCTATTTATCACCCATGGCAGCTTTTACCAGTGACTTTACTCATATCATCACATATTTTCAATCGGTTATATGTATTAACCAAAGTTCAGACATTTGTGAAAGAATAATTGCTTGTGCATAAGATATTCAAATTTGTGAACAGTATTTACGTCTTTTGCCGTGTAGAGCACGGTCAATTTGGACTAACTATGAACTTACATGCAACGTTATTAACATTACATTTGTGATCATTCGTATTAGTCTTCTCACATCACCCATCGGGTAAAGGCCGGTGATTGATCATAAAACGGATCTCAACAGCAAATACCAATTATATGTAGAGCAAAAATAACCCCGCAGAACTCCCACAGAGGTGGTGCCCCGATTCATCGAACTGACAGCCAGCAAAGAATTAATAAACATCTAGGTTTTGAGAACTTCAAGCACTTTGAATGCCACGAAGGAAAGTAAATTCTAAGACACATATCACAGAAAAACACCCTCTCGAGATTACAATGCTCGAAGACAGCCGCACGATGACGGGTGAGGACGATGTTACACTGCCATCTATTCTCGACAACACTCATACGCATAAGATGGGGTCCAGTTCAGGAAATGCGGGAAGCCCGCTGGTGAGCCCAGCAACAGGCCGCACAAACAAATGGACACAGTATCAAATATGCCAATTTGATCCAGACTACCTTGACGAATAGGTCAACGATGTTACTTTATTGGCCAAGGTGTCCAATTTAACAGTCGAGGGCTCAATATTTTTGAGGGCTTGGGAGACGATCTCAATGTCTTTCAGACGCGGACTCAAAGATATACTGCATCAATACACTGAGGGCACATGTGCGCAGCCATGGCAGAGCCTGCAACGCGCCGTCAAGCAGCATTTGACACCAGATCGAGAAGACAGGCTTAGAGAATTAATGAGCCAGATGTCCCTAGGTAGCCGCACGCCTTCTGAGCTATTTAGGGAAATGGAGCAGAAAGCATTGGAATTCAACCTGCCCAAGGAAATCTTAATGCGACTTTTCATACAGAAGCTCCCGCCGGCACTCCAAGAGATGGCCACGTTCCTGCGCAAATCCTTCGAAGTACAAGACGACGTTCTACCGGCACGTCTAGACAAGTAGTGGAGGAAACACCACTACAGCTCACCTGCCACAGAGAAAGGCCACATCACCTCGCGACTGTCCGAATCACAATCCACCGCATCATCAGAAAAGGCGTGACCAGCGTCGACCACCGTCCCGGAATAGCGCCAGGAGGTCGACGTCGAGAGGCCGGGTCACAGTTCCACAGCTACCGGCGGAGTGGTGTCCGAATCACCGCAGCTATCGCCACTCCACACGTTATTGTCTCAGAAATGGCTGCACATTCCCGCGCACAGACGCGACGTTCAAGTGGGCACGGTCACCCTCAACAACTCAGGAGAATCCGCCCATGGAAGGTTCGAAAAACTGCTGGGGTCAGCCTCCTCTGCGGCAGTAGAGGCTGAGCACCCCAAAATCCTTGGCCGCTCCACGTCTGATGGCTCGAAGCACGTTGCTTTTTGCGGTAGAGCGCAATCAACTTATTGTATTTACAGCGATGGCTCCAGTCAAGTCATGCTTCAAACGCCCAAATGCCAGAAACCAGTCTCATCGTCAGTTGCCACTATCAACATCCTTTCTCATCCCCGACGCAATCTCTGGCGAATTATTTCTCATAGACACTGGATCAGATGTGAGCTCACTACGCCACAATTATTTCAGACCTACCCACCCAGTCAACACCAGCAATCTGATTTGTTCCAATGGCTCCAGTATAGCAATGTTTGGGGTACGAGTACACACAATCTCGTTCTTCAACTCAAAAAGATGTTTCAAGTATCCTTTCATCATTGCCAGTACGACAAGAAACATCATTGGACGTGACTTTCTCGAACACTTCGACCATACCATTCGTCCAATAACACGAGAGATACGCACTGACGACAATCAGTTGCTTTCATCAGCGTTAAAACATACGACTCGCGCCGAAGCAGTCTCATTCATACAGCTAATTTCTCCAGTTCCTCATGAATCGCAACTGGACGATGTTCTGAAACGCCATGAAAAAATGTTTAAACCTATCTACTTCATGCCCGATCTCAAGAGGAAGCGTGCCATCACAGTCCATCGTATCATTTTATCAAAACCACTTCCTCATCCTCCACGAGTACGTCCATTGGTGCCACACAAACATAAAGCCGCCGAGCAAGAATTCGCCATGCTACGTCTGCAAGGCATCTGTACACGATCCAGCTCACCTTTTGCGTCGTCTGTGGTAGTAGTACCAAAGAGTGAACCAGCAACATTCAGGGTGTGCGGGGATTATCGTATTCTCAATTCTTGCACACAGTCTGATTCGTACATCCTGCCAAATCCAGCTGACCTACTCAGATCTGCTATCGGTTATGCTGTGTATTCAAAACTCGACCTAGTGAAAGCCTACTATCAAGTACCGATGGACAAAGACTCCGTATCGTATACTGCACTCAGATTCACCGGAGGTGGCACTCACGAATATCACTATATGCCTTTCGGTCTCAAGAATTCCTCGCAAACCTTCTGACGCATTATGGACGAAATACTAGATAGTCTACCATTTGTAATTCCATATTTAGATGACATCCTGATATTCTCTAACTCAATGTCCGAACATATACAGCATATTGATATTCTACTCACACGTCTAGCAGACTATGGCCTCAGACTTCATGCCAACAAATGCGTCTTTGCACAGCAATCAATTGAATTCCTCGGTCATCAAATTTCCGAAAAAGGCATGACACCTATACCTGCTAAGGTTCGTGCTATTCAAGATCTACAGCCTCCAACCACCGTTCGAGAATTACGACGATTCTTGGGCAAGATGAACTACTATTTTTGATTTGTACGCAGCCTTGCCAAGATTCTGGCACCTTTTCACAATTATCTCGAGCCAGAAAACCGTTTTGTCAAGAAATCACAACTGATTCAGCTCAACGTGGATGACATGCAGGCTTACGAGGATGCCAAAAGGGCCTTATGCAAAGCGACCATGCTACATTCTCCTGATTGGTGTCAAACTTTTGAATTTATCACTGACGCATCCGACGTTGTCATAGGAGCAGTACTTCAACATTCCATGAATGGCATACACCAACCTATCGCCTTCTACTCGTAAAAATTACAACTTCGCGAGACGTAATATGATACATTAGGAAATGAGTTACTCACAATCTACCGGTCGATCCAACACTTCCACACCTATCTGGATGACCGAAAGTTCAAGATCTACACAGACCATCTTCCTCTACTCCTGATGCTCAAAGGAAAGAAAATTATTTATATTCACGACGTGTCAACTCACAACTTACACAAATACACGAGTATGAATATAAAGTCACTCATGTCAAACGGTCAGAAAACGTGGTCGCAAACTGCCTAAGCCGTTCTGCAGAACTCTGTGCCTCTATCCTGGGTCCTTCACTTATAAGTATTCAGAAATTGCAAGCAGCAAAGCAAGATAATCCAAATGACACGCTGTTCCGCGATGTTTACCTATCAGGCGGCGAAAAAACGATTATTCCGCCTCCAGACAGTCTTGCTGACTACGGACTGACGCCCGGCATCTCATCAAAAACCGAGCCGACTGACGCCGTCACGCCGCCACGAGATTTAGAGGAACGAGAATCAGTATCGACAGAGCCAACATCGGTAGTGACACGTTACGGAAGAGCCATAATAAACACTGTAAGATTAGCCTCCTTCATTGTGTACTAATTTTAATTATCGGAGGGGGTGTATGTAACACGCGGCTCCGCGTTACAACCCAACGATGTTCAATTTTGATAAATATGGTACTCTTTAAGGTAAAATAATCTAACTCTGTTTTTACACAATATTTCTCTTAACTGTGATTTTAGAAACAAGCTCTGTTAGTCTCAAGCAGTTTTAATTGAGATTTCTAGAACTGCAATTTTAATTGTAATTAATAGAGAATTGTTTATTAAATATATATTGTGAAAATCGAGGAATTATAAACGTAAACTAGAGAAGAGAAACAAACGCAGCTTGCTGAGGAAAGTCAGGCCAGTTCATTACAGATTACCGAAACTGAAATTACGCACAATTCAAAAGTATATAAACTGTCAAGTATTTAAACAAAGAATGTTCTAGAGATATAAACGAATAACTTCTTTTTAAATAAAATTCGTTTTAATAAGCCAAGGTGGTTTAAATTTATCAATATATGTCACTTTTATTTTGCCGGAGGAACTATCTTCCTCTACATACACCACCTTCTAAAAAGACGGCTATTAATAGACGTAATCATTATACTTCGGCTGACGTTGAACTCTTCCGGAACGAGTTGTGCATAATGGCGCTCCTGACGTCGACATCGCGCCCTGTACAGTTGTCACTGGCACTGCTACTTCGCCTGATGCTGACAGAATATTATGATCTTGTAATTCGGTAGTGTATGATGTTGATGTGTTTGACAACGCGTCTTGTGAAAGTTGCTGCTCTGTATTATGTTTCTGTGTGATTGGATTGCACACATCATAATCGTCCATGGAACGATGGTCATTTAACTCATCTGGTAATTCAGTCCTATCGTCAATCAAGATAAACTGGGAATACAAAGTAACACAATCCTCAAGACCATTTATCTCCATAATGACATTTTAGTCAGTCATCGTCTTGAGCTTATATGGTCTTTTGTAAAAAAATGTCAGGTAGTTCTTCCTATTTTCATTAGTTACATAAACATGTGAAGCCGATCTTAGATCAGAGGGCACAGCACTGGGCTTTTACTTTTCTAGACTTGGTCGGAGCCAAACGACACATCTTATCTTTAAGTGCTCCTACAAACCAATCTACATAGTTGGAAGCCCAATCAAGACTATTTGGAGTTTCTATTAGAAGATCTTAATGGTTCTCCATATACCAATTCTGCTATTGAAGTTCCTAACTGTGCCCTATATCTGTTGCGCATGGCAAGTATTACTAAAGGAATATCTTGTATCCAGCTTGTTCCACTAGTACACCTTAACGCAGATTTCAGTTCACGATGCAGCCTTTCTACCATCCCATTTGCTCGTGGATTGTATGCGCTAGTATGCTATACAGTTGTTCCCATGATATTGAGAGACCTTACGAAAAGATATGACATAAATTGTCTACCGCGATCACTAGTGACTATTTCCGGAACACAATAACGCGATTTCCAATTATGTAAGAACGCGAACAAGAGTTTTTGCTCTGTCATATCTTTCAAAATCGCTACTTCTAATTGGCGATTAAATCAATCTACCATTGTTAGCAAATAGTTTTGGCCATTGACTTCAGACATTTCGACAATGCCTATGTGTACGTGTCTAAACACTCCAATTGGTATTCCAATATTCTGAATCTCGGTTGTGGTATGTCTCCAAACCGTATACGTTTGACACTTGCCACTGGCTCTTACCCATACCCGTGTGTCTTTAGACATGTGCGGCCATACGTATCTGTCTTTGACTAATCGAATGGTGGCTTTTATGGATAGATGATCCATATCATGTAATTGTTGGTTAATTTTGGCACGTAACTCCAATGGAACATATGGTCGTGATTGATTTCTGAATGTTTTGTATAACAACCACTTACCACCCAAGAGCTTGCGAACATATCCTGGTCTCTTGGACAAAATTAACGTAAAGGGATCCAATCCTTGAGCTTCCTCGATTTGATTTACTAAATTGTTCGGAGAATCATCGAGATTCTTCAATGAACCTTGATATATCAGCTCGATATTTGCTTCATTCGGTCTGCTAAGTGCATCGGCTACCACATTCTCCTTACCAGCAAAATGAGACACAGTAAAATCGAGCTCTGCTAACCAGGTTATTTTGGAATTTACCCTGCAAGAATAATTAAGCCTCCTGTTTTATCAAGTATGCTGATCAACGGCTTATAATCTGTCAATAACTTGAATAGATGACCATCTAAATAATGCTAAAAATGTAGCACTGGGGCATACACAGCTAGAAGCTCTTTACCAAACGTATCATACCGTTTTTCTGGATCATTAAGCTCTAGGCTATAAAACCCAATCGGTCTTACTATATCCTTGTCTCTTTGCTGAAGTACTGCCTCTATTACAACATCTGAGGCATCTGTGATTAGCTAGAATGGCTTTTTCCAATCTACAGATGCTAGTGTAGTTATGTTACTTTGTATTTACTTGGCCCTCTAGAATTTTTCTCTGTCTTCTTGACTCAAGTTGATAGACCAAGACTTCTTGATCGTGCTCTTTTCACGTGTGAGATTGTGTGTAAACGATCCTAGAATTCCGGCTAGACCTAGAATGAATCGACGATAATAGCTGATCATGCCCAAGAACCTTCGCAACTGGCGCACGGTACGGGGCTGCTTTACGTCCTTGATAGCTTGGATTTCATCTTCCAAAGTTTAAATTACGTCTTTGGAAAGTACATGTCCAAGATACTTAACTGAAGAGCATCCAATGTTACTCTTATTAGGTTTGACCACAAATCTACATTTTTTTAGCCTGGTCAAAACCGTTTCCAAATGCCTAAGATGTTCATCATGTGAGCGAATAAAAATTATTATGTCGTCTATATACACCCTCGCAAATGGACAATTCTGAAGGATTTCTTCAGCCAAACGCTGGAATGTCTGACTGGCATTTTTCAAACCAAAAGGCATTCGAAGAAATTCATGCGATCCCCTTCCTGGAAATCTGACTGCGGTGAGTGGTATCGAACTTTCTTCCATTGGTACCTGATAGTACGCTTTCTGGAGATCTAAAGTTGAATAAACTTCATATCCCATTATATCTCGGAGCAAGGTACTCTGGTTAGGGAGAGGATAAGAATCACCCTTCGTCACTGAGTTTAATAGACGATAATTTCCACAAACCTTCCATTGTCACGGTTCAGATTTTGGAACTACCACTATTGGGGAAGAAAAAATTTTTAATTTGAAATTCGGACACAGCAACTTGTTGCTTGTGTTGTGCCAATGGTAGGGCGTTTGGTGAACAAAGCAACTGAGACACCAAGTCTATTTGGTGTTCTACCCCTGTCATCAATCCTGTTCTTTTGGCATTGAAATTTCGAAACAATGCAAGGTGTTTCTTGATTATGTTGGCAAAGTCATGTGCGACCATGGGACGGGGTGAAAGAACTGTTCTAACTGCCGATGTGTTAGACTCAGTGTTTGTTAACACCCAGACGCCTTCTGCGATAGTCCTAGTTTTGGGATCTAAAGTCAGTTTGAAGTGTGTCAAGAAATCCATCCCAATGATGTGGTCCTTGACATCGGCTACGAGAAAGATCCATGTAAAAGAAGATTTTTGTCAAAGGTCACCGACAATTCTTTCATCCTCGTGACTCCTATCGGATTACCATTTGCGGCCCATAGTTGATAATCAAATGTGAGGCAATCTACTTCCAACACGTCTGATCTAACTATGCTTACTTCATCTCCTGTATCGATAAGAAACTCCAGTCCAGTTAATTCATCTTTGATAATGAATTTATTGCTGGATAATCCGGCAATGTTTTCCAGATCTCCGCTTAGGAAGAATCTGACCCTCTTGCCTTCTGTTTCGGTGCTATTTAATTTAGTCGCATCTTTTTCTTTTGCCTTAAGTATGCTTTTAAAAGGCATGTCTGAGAGCCTTTGCAATAGAACCCCCTTACGAATCCTACTAGCGGGGGTTTTATCCTTTCCCCAGTTTAGTGCTTCCTTTCCATTTGGGTCCATCTAAACGCGGGTATATGCAATACTCTCATTGGCACTTTGAACTTCGACTATATTCACAATGTGACTTAAACCATCCGCGTGGCCCATCGAAGCGTTGACGCGAGTGACTCCCTCGACGTTTAGCATTTCAATCCAAAATCTGACGTTGCGAAATAGCTCTCGTCATATCATCCATTTTTCGATGTATTCCAGCAACTTATCTACATAAGTAACGCACATTTTCTTGTAGCGTCAGGATGGTTTCGGTATCTGCCTTAACTGGCTGCACCATGACAGAAGCTGCCGTTACAGCATGTACCTGTGGTTCCTGCTGATTATACACTCCGTATAGCCTTCAGAGTTTACATTGCCAATCAACATTCATTGTGTCAAATACCTCTAATGTGACTCTAAGCCTGGATGGTAGCTCAGCTGTAAAAATATAATTCACTACATCTCTAGATATATTCAACCCGGAAGCTTTCGTACAAAGGCGTTCATAAAACTCTAATAGTAGTTGACGCCCAATCTTTTCTAGACGTAATAATTCGCAAATTTGTGCCGATCTTCCAGGCTGATATCTCTGTTGAATTTCGGACATTAGTAACTCAAATGCATTATACAGATCTCCTTCCACAGTTCTGTCTCTAAAGTTTTCCAAGGCGCTTCTGAAATTCTTAGGCAATGCCATCCAACTTGCAAAAAATTTCTCCATAGGGTTTACAATTTGGTAAGCTTTAAATATAATTTGGGCATCCCCGACCTAAATTGAGTGTCTTTCGGAACTAAACGGCGGTAGACTGAATATTTTTGGACTGGCATGGTCGCCATATTTTGTAGAGGCTCCATACCTATTAGTAACTGAGAACCCCATAGATGCCAAGTCGTACTCAGTCCATAATTATCCATTAGAATCTGATAAGCTAGTACTCTCGTTCACATCCATTAAATCCATGCCTGCTAAATCCTGAGCTAACCTGCTTGTGTCCATTAACATAAGATTAGCTTCCATGCTGATCATATTTAATTATTGATTTGATAACTTGGTTAGATTTGATTGATAAAGAAATTAATTCATCACTGCTGATAATCCGTCAAAGATCAGGAAGAATTATTTTGGCCAAACTGAAGAGTAATCCTAAACTAGGATACAAACTTCTCACAGACCACAGTAAATATAAGGAAAAATTAAAGCTTATATATATATACCTGTGGTTAAAACTGAATATGAATTTCTGTGGATGAAGTATTTGGCAATTTGATATGTAATCCACAGAATGAAATCAATTTCATTGATTTACCTGATCCTTCGGGAGACCAACATCCAGGACTTGTTATTGACAGTGATGCATTGATAGAATTAATGTTAAAAATAAAATCAAAAAAACAAAAAGATCACCTTGTTATATCGATTGATAACCTACTTCAATTACCTTTAAATTTTATGAATGCGCTCTGCAATTTTATAAATAGAATTTTGAAGAATGGGAAATTATCAATCGATATACTAGCGATAGTAGCTAATCCGTTGCCAAAACTAAGTAAGCCAACGTGCGCCAGTGATTATAGATTAATCTATATTATCCCTTCGTTTTTGAAGATAATAGAACGATTGATACTAGATCATTTAGAACGTATGTTGCCGGCTGATTTTGATATATGCCAACACGGCTTTACGAAAGGTAGATCGACAACTACTAATATGCCCTCTAAGGGAAACATGTAATTAGATGCATTAATTGTATTTATAGATATCTCAAAAGCTTTTGACTCTATATATTTTTATGCTGTTTTGAATGCGATTAATTTATAGAATATTGATCCAAATATTTTTAGATTACTTAGATACTATTTATATAATAGAAGAATGAGTATTCAAGTAAACGATTTGATATCTAAATCGAAAAGGGTAACAAGTGGAGTTCCACAGGGATAAAGTTTGGGGCCAATTTTATTTAAAATTGTATTTGCACATTTGGAAACTAAGATCCCTAACGGTCGAGTTTGTAAATTCGCTGATGATTTAAAAATAATCTTTCCAATTGATCCAAATAATGTCGAATTTTCCAAAAATAGTGTGACACTAGATTTGTATGATTTAAGTAGATACTTGTTAATACTAGGGCTGAAAATAAACAGTAAAAAGACGAGAGCTTTAAAAATAGGTAACAGAACAGAATTTAGTTATGTTTATTTTCATGATGCTGAGATTAATGATGTTTTTGAGATTAAACTTATGCAAGAAATTAAGGATTTAGGCATAACTTTTCATTGTACGTCTTCTGCTGAGAGACATATTGAAAGGATAGTAGGCAGTGTCAAGAAAAGATGGACATTACTAAATAGAAATATTATATCGCATGAAATAAAATTTAAAATGTTTATAATATGGATTAGACCGATACTAGAATATGCTGCCGCTACTTGGAATCCTTTAACAAAGGGTTTGTCTAATAAGATAGAAGCTGTACAAAGAAAAGTTGTGAAACAAATTAGTCCTATCTCCTGCACTATATACGCCACTAGATTACAGTTTGTATCACTGCATCCTTTATGGTTTCGGAGGATGTGCTATTGCATAAAAGCTTTCCATTTAACACAGTGGACTGGTGCCTATATGAATCCAATAAGAAAGAGTCATGAAGTTGGAACTAGGTCTGGTCATTTTGCAATATCCCCACCATTGGTGGGGAATGTTGCGAGCAAGCTATTCTCTTTTTCAAAAATTTACAAAATTTACAATCAATTGCCAAAGGGGCTTAGAGAAACGCCTCCAACTAAAATGTCTTTTAAATTTTTATCTACCGAACTAGAAAAAGTGCTTAATCCTGCTGATATTTTTAATTTTGATTATGATAATACTTTCTCATGGTTAAATAAAAGACAGGTTTAATTGTTTTTCAGCATCATAACTCCTCGAGATTCTATCTTCAAGTTTTGTATGATTAAAATTGAAATGTTATGCATTATATCATCATTTTAATCAACAATATATACAGTCAATTACTATTCATGGTTCCCTTTTTTTGCAAAATGTTACACTCGAATTATACCTTAAATTTTCCTATTTTTGATGAAGAATCTATCACTCTTTACAGCCGAACTTTCTGATGCTGACAAATTGTACAGTACAAATAATTGCACATATTTATGTGATGTAATATCTTTTTATATTGTACATTTGCCAATTTTATTATTTGATGGAACATGTGTGGTTAGAATCCAAATAAAGATATTCTATTCTATTCTATTCTATTCTATTCTAAACTTAGTGTTAGGCAAACGGAATGTGAAATTCTTACGTATCAAAACACCCGACCACATAACCTGGAAAGAAATAAGATATGAAATACAGAATTATTAAATTACCTGTTCCAGATCCTCCTCAATATGTACGATTCAAAAGACAGAATGATAGCAGGAGTATATTGAGAAAATCGAGGAATTATAAACGTAAATTGGAGAAGAGAAACAAACACAGCTTGCTGAGGAAAGTCAGGCTAGTCAAGTACAGATTACCGAAACTGAAATTACGCACAATTAAAAAGTATGTATATTGTCAAGTATTTAAACAAAGAATGTTCTAGAGATATAAATGAACACTTTTAAAAAATAAAATTCGTTTTAATCAGCCCAGGTGGTTTAAATTTATCAATATATGTCACTTTAATTTTGTCGGAGAAAATATCTTCCTCTACACTGATATAAAGTTACTGTTGGTGTCCCTTATTAGGGCCAGTAATTGTGTTCTCCGACAAATACCGAGAAAATTAGGTAGTGTAGCAGTGTCTAGAAGTACTCATAGGCATTTGAGGCCGGCTCTGGCTTATTGGCTGGTGTTCTTACGTTGTGGCGTCGAAACCATGGTGAGGGTCACTGGGTCTTTTTAAAGATCTGCGGCAACACCGTGGTGACTGGCACACATAATGATCCAATAAATAGATGAGTGACACTTTCACGTGTTTTGCAGCAACAAGACTAGAGTGACAGAAAATCACAGTGACTAGGTGACACAGCTTAAATGATGCTAGTCCAGAAGTTATCAAGGGCAAATAGTCAATATGACGCGAGACAGCAACCACACGTAGTGCACAGCAGAAGCCAAACGTGCTAATGACAAATATGGTAAATGCACCGTACTAATATAGATTTAAAAACGAAAGCTCGCACTCCATTGGTTAACGGCAAATTTTGTTTTTTTAATTTTTTCCGCGTAAATGAAATTTGAATTTCATTTATGCAATATTTCGTTGAATTGTTCTGAGTCGTTACACTGTGTAGAGGAAGATATTCCCTCCGACAAAATTATAAAAAAAAACATTTATTGATAAATTTAAACCGCTGTAGCTGATTGAAAAGTACATTATTAAAAAAAGAAATTATTCGTTTAAGTTATAGAACATGCTTCGTTTAAATATTTTGCAATATATATTTCTTTGAATTGTGCGTAATTTTGAGTTCGGTATTCTGAAACTTTTCTGGTTTGATTTTCTTTAGCAAGCTGCATTTTTCGTTTTCTACATATTGGTGTTTACAAACCTTAATCTTCACAATATAAATCTCCTATAATATTAGTGTTTTGAAGCGTGCATATTGGGAGCGTTCTGGAACAGGTAATTTAATTATCCGGTTTTTCGCGTCTTTTTTCTTTCCAGATTATTGATTCGGGTGTATCGTTACGTTAAAAGTACACAGTTCTTTGATTAGTAAAAAGTTATGAAATATATATTAAAGATTGATTAAAATGGAAGCTAATTTTAAGTTTGAGGAAACTGACAAATTAAGACAAGATATTGTAGGCATGAACTTAATTGATGTGGACAAGAAAATTCGCTAATCCAACTCAAATAGGTTGTAACGACACAAATCAATTGACGACATATTGCGTAAATTAAATTCAATTCGATTTACGCTGCACCAATAAGAAAAAGCAAAACTTGCCGTTAACCAATAATGTGTAAGTAGCCATATATGGCTATTACATAGTCGTTGAACACTGACGAGATTTTTTCTTCTGTTTCATCGTTATTATCTATTTTATTTCAGGCATCTACGTTTACGGATATTATACTGAAACGAATCAATAGGAAATTATGTAAACTAAGAATTAAACGAGATAATATAATAAAGTGTAGTCTTATCAATAGTATTAAACAAACGAGGTTAGATTTTATTGATAAAGAAATGAATTCATCACTGCTGATAATTCGTCAAAGATCAGAACGAATTATTTTAGCCAAAATAAAAAGTAATCCTAGACTAGGGTACAAACTCCTCACAGATTACAGTAAACATAAGGAAAAGTTAAAGCTTATATTACCTGTGGATAAAACTGAGAATGAATTTCTCTGTGAAGTATTTGAAGTATTTGGCAATTTGATATATAATCCACAGAATGACAGAAATTTCATAAAACTACCTGATCCTTTGGGAGACCAGGAACCAGGACTTGTTATTGACATTGATGAATTGATAAAATTAATGTTAAAAATCAAATCAAAAAAACAAAAAGACCACCTTGGTATTTCGATTGATAACCTGCTTCAATTACCCTTAACTTTTACAAATGCGCTCTGCAAATTAATAAATAGAATTTTGAAGAATGGGAAATTACCAATCGATATACTAACGATAGTAGCTAAACCGTTGCAAAAAGTTTTTGAAGATAATAGAACGATTGATACTAGATCATTTAGAATGTATGTTGCCGGCTGATTTTGATTTATGTCAACATGGTTTTACGAAAGATAGATCGACAACTACTAATATGCTTTCTATGTGGAAACATGTAATTACATTAGATGAGAATAAGTTAGATGCATTAATTGTATTTATAGATATCTCAAAAGCTTTTGACTCTATATCTTTTGATGCTATTTTGAATGCGATTAGTTTATGGAATATTGATCCGAATATTTTTAGATTACTTAAATACTATTTATATACTCGAAGAATGAGTATTCAAGTAAACGATTTGATATCAAAATCGAAAATAGTAACAGGTGGAATTCCACAGGGATAAAGTTTGTGGCCAATTTTATTTAAAATCGTATTTGCACATTTGGAAACTAAGATCCTTAACGGTCGAGTTTGCAAATTCGCTGATGATTTAAAAATAATCTTCCCAATTGATCCAAAGAATGTCGAATTCTCCAAAAATAATGTGACATTAGATTTGTATGATTTGAGTAGATATTTGATTACACTAGGGCTGAGAATAAACAATAAAAAGACGAGAGCTTTAAAAATAGGTAACAGAACAAACTTTCATTATGTTTATTTTCATGATGCTGTGATTAATGATGTGTTTGAGATTAAACTTATGCAAGAAATAAAGGATTTAGGCATAACTATTCAATGTACATCTTCTGCTGAGAGACATATTGAAAGTATAGTAGGCAGTGCCAAGAAAAGATGGGCACTAATAAATCTAAATATCTTATCGAATGACATAAAACTTAAAATGTATATAATATGGATTAGACCGATACTAGAATATGCTGTCGCTACTTGGAATCCATTAAAAAAGGGTTTGTCCAATAAGATAGAAGCTGTACAAAGAAAAGTTGTGAAACATATTAGTCCTATCTCCTGCACTATATATGCCTCTAGATTACAGTTTGTGTCATTGCAATCTTTGTGGTTTCGGAGGATGTGCTATTGCATAAAGGTTTTCCATTTGAACTAGTGGACTGGTGCCTATATGACTCCGATAAGAAAGAGTCATGAAGTTGGAACTAGATCTGGACAATTGGCAATATCTCCTCCTTTGGTGGGGAATGTTGCGAGCAAGTTATTCCTCTTTTTCGAAAATATACAAAATTTATAACCAATTGCCAAAGGGGCTTAGAGAAATGCCTCCATCTAAGATGTCTTTTAAATTTTTATCTACTGAACTAGAAAAAGTCTACAATCCTGCTGATATTTTTTATTTTGATTATGATAATAATTTCTCATGGTTGAATAAAAGACAAGGATAATTGTTATCGGAAACAGAATTTCTTGAGATTTTTATTTCCAAGTTTTGTATTATTACAATTGAAATGTTATGCATTATATCATCATGTTAGTCAACAATACATACAATCAATTGCTAGTCATGGTTCTCATTTTTTGCATAATGTTACACTCGAATTATACCTTAATTTTTCCTATTTTGATGATGTATCTATTATTTCTTTCTGATATTGATATATTGTACATTACAACTAGTAAGATATACTTATCTACATGAGACTAATTGCACATTTTTATGTGATGTGATAACATTTTTTATATTGTATAATTTTCCAATTTTATTATTTGATGGAACAAGTGTGGTTTGAATCTAAATAAAGATATTCTATTCTTTTCTATTCTATTTAAGCACTGTGAATTTACCATGCAGTTCAGTTGTCGCTTTTGCCTCCAGTTGTGTGTGTCTCCAAAGTGCTGTCTCCCACTTTTCACATACGCTGATTTTTGGCTTTGCTTTACCAACTTTGGCAACATCAGTAACGCCAATCTTGTTGCTGTACAACTAGAGAGACTAGCTAATTACTGCAGAACTTCAACGAAGTTACTCAGCGAGATTCCAACGCCACAACAGAAGGAACTACAATCTAAGTCAACCCGAGTTGGTCTCAAGAGTCTAGGAGTACTTCTGGACAACATCACACTGACGGACTTTCTCGGCATTTGCAAGAGATCGCAAGACCAGCACTGGTAAGGCCCCGCCAACAGTACTAACTCTTTATTTTATGGCACTCTAACCGAGTTTGTAACGTCGTACGGCATTTACTTGAAGCTGGGGCGTTTACAAAATTGGTGACCGCGCAAGGATACTGAGTATTGAACTGTTTTTTTGGTATAAATAAAATTGACTTTCTTTTTCATTGATTTGGGATAAAATAGATTAACATTTTTGTATACGTTTTTTTACTCTGGTCATGGTCTTCTGGGAATTTTGTTGGGTATATATGTTTTCTCAAAAGTCCTGTTCTTTTGAGATTTTTTTTGGATATATATGTTCTCTCGAAATTCGTGGTCTTCTGGGGAATTTTTTTTCTGGGTATATGTTCTATTCAATTTTCCTAGGTACAAAACTGCACCGTACGAACTAAACAGATTCAACTGCGGAAGATTTCAATTTTGGACGCTGTTAGTATCTACGTACAAAACTGTGAACAAACATTGACGTGTTTTGTGAAGGAACTGATTTTATCTGTGCTCTGTGCTCATCTCTCGGCATCTTGCTTATAAATTTATGCTTTTACGATCCCATAAGATTGTTAGAATGTCAGGTCCAATTTTAGATATTGATGTTTCTGTTTGGGATGGAGATAGTAAACTATTCCTTATGAGCA
Source organism: Eudiplozoon nipponicum (assembly GCA_029291075.1). Taxonomy (NCBI): domain Eukaryota; kingdom Metazoa; phylum Platyhelminthes; class Monogenea; order Mazocraeidea; family Diplozoidae; genus Eudiplozoon; species Eudiplozoon nipponicum. The sequence continues at coordinate 101,094 of JAQBSW010000155.1, read as the reverse complement.
TAGACTCCGCTTTCTCCCCGTTTCCATATTATGCCAGTCATCAAAAGCTGTCAAAGGTTTTTGGTAAACTACCTTCTGAATTGCAGCGTCGGATTTATCCTAAGCTTGAGGCCATTAGGAAGCTACCTAATCCTATTTTAGGCCTACAATATGAAGTAGAATCCTTGCTTGGGTTCACAGAAACAAAGCAAATAATAAATAAATACGCAAAGTTAGATATGCCAAACTTTGGCCCTATCGCGATTTTAATGGAATTACGAAAATGTTGGTATAAAACAAATATTTCTGTCCATGAGGCTAAGGTTGTTTTTATTAACAATCTTCCACAATCATTAAAACTATTCGCCAGACAGCTTCCCAACAATCTCTCTATAGATCATCGACTCCTCCACCGGACTTGAGCAAAGTTTTTGGACACTTGCCTCCGAGCGTTTGAAGTTACAGGTAATTCGGCCAACCCCGGTGCAGCATTCAGCAGATATATCAGTAGCTCTTCGAAAATACATGTCGCTTTTCGAACTTAACAAGTCGGAGCTATGAGTCTCCAACACGATGCACCATATCGTCACAGAAGGACAACCTATTGCATTCAAGAAGCGACAACTGGCCTCTGCTAAACTGTAAGCTGCCCAATAGGAATTCTCAAGGCTTTTGGAAGAGGGAATCATCAGACCATCGAAAAGTTCATGGGCGTCACGACTGCACTTAGTCTCCAAATCAAACGGATCGTACAGAACCTGCGGAGATTACCGTAAGCTAAATTCAGTGACAAAATCTAATGCATATCCTATTCCAAATATTAACAACTTACTTGAAAAACTCAATGGCAGCAATTTCTTCTTAGTGATTGACCTCAGACAAGCCCACCATCACATCCCGGTAGCACCACAGGATATCAAGAAAACTGCAGTCATCACTCCATTTGGCCTTTTCAAATATCTTTAAATGCCTTTTGGACTTAAATGTGCTACACAAACTTTTCAAAGATTCATGAACAACATACTTCGCGACGACTCTGCTTATTACAGTTAAATACTGTTTGTTGCGAAGAAATAATATATATGCAAGTATGTATTAGGTTTTGCAAACCTAGTAACAAATTAGTTCAGTTGTGACCAGAAGGATAAACCAAAGGCAGCATGAATAGAAAGTATAATCTCATGCACATTCGTTTCGTGCTTACCGGCGACTCATCAGTAGGAGCCGGTACTACGCCTTTTAACCACTATATATTTGGTAGAAGAATGTGGAATAATAGGACGGTACAATCTCCTAGACGAATGTGGAAATCTGTAATAGTGAAGCTAACATAATCTAGAGTCAACGACAATGCGACTTCAATGCTAACTCACACTACATAATATATATACCGAGTCTAAAAAGGATACTAACACTATGGCTAATGTGTTAGTAACTGATACCTTTTTGAAATCGATGAGTACCGGATACTAGCACTATGGTTTCCGAGTCGGTACATGATACCGACCTGATGGATATAAATTTATGCTGAAGTTCACCCAAATTGAGAATTACAACAATTTCCGAACAACTATTACTCCAGTTAAACCATACACTCTGGCATTCATCGATATCAGTTATCACATTTTGCGGTAAGTATGACATCTTTCAATTCAATATATTACAGTTAAATACTGTTTGTTGCAAAGAACTAATATATATGCAAGTATGTATTAGGTGTTGCGAACCTAGTAACAAATTAGTTCAGTTGTGAGCAGAAGGATAAACCAAAGGCAGCATGAACGGAAAGTATAATCTCATGCACATTCGTTTCCTGCTTACTGGCGACTCATCAGTTGGAGCCGGTATTACGCCTTTTAACCACTATATATTTGGTAGAAGAATGTGGAATAATAGGATGGTACAATCTCCTAGACGAATTTGTAAACCTGTAATAGTAATCGATTTCAAAAAGCTATCAGTTACTAACACAATAGCCATAGTGTTAGTATCCTTTACAGACTCGGTATATCTATTGTATAGTGTGAGTTAGCATTAAAGTCGCATTGTCTTTGACTTTAGATTATGTTAGCTTCACTACTACAGGTTTACACATTCGTCTAGGAGATTGTACCGTCCTATTATTCCACATTCTTCTACCAAAGATATAGTGATTAAAGGGCGTAATACCGGCTCCTACTGATGAGTCGCCGTTCATGCTGCCTTTGGTTTATCCTTCTGGTCAAAACTGAACTAATTTGTTACTAGGTTGGCAAAACCTAATACATACTTGCATATATATTAGTACTTCGCAACAAACAGTATTTAACTGTAATATATTGAATTGAATGATGTCATGCTTACCGCGAAATGTGATAACTGATATCGATGAAGGCCAGAGTGTATGGTTTAACTGGAGTAACATTGTTCGGAAATTGTTGTATTTCTCAATTTGGGTGAACTTTAGCATAAATTTATATCCATCAGGTTGGTATCATGTACCGATTTGGAAACCATAGTGTTAGTATCCGGTACTCATCGATTTCAAAAAGGTATCAGTTACCAACACAATAGCCATAGTGTTAGTATCCTTTACAGACTCGGTATATATATTATATAGTGTGAGTTAGCATTAAAGTCGCATTGTCGTTGACTTTAGATTATGTTAGCTTCACTATTACAGGTTAACACATTCGTCTAGGAGATTGTACCGTCCTATTATTCCACATTCTTCTACCAAAGATATAGTGGTTAAAGGGCGTAATACCGGCTCCTACTGATGAGTCGCCAGTAAGCACGAAACGAATGTGCATGCGATTATACTTTCCGTTCATGCTGCCTTTGGTTTATCCTTCTGGTCACAACTGAACTAACTTGTTACTAGGTTCGCAAAACCTAATACATACTTGCATATATATTAGTTCTTCGCAACAAACAGTATTTAACTGTAATATATTGAATTGAATGATGTCATGCTTACCGCGAAATGTGATAACTGATATCGATGAAGGCCAGAGTGTATGGTTTAACTGGAGTAACAGGTGTTCGGAAATTGTTGTAATTCTCAATTTGGGTGAACTATAGCATAAATTTATATCCATCAGGTTGGTATCATGTACCGACTCGGAAACCATAGTGTTAGTATCCGGTACTCATCGATTTAAAAAGGTATCAGTTACTAACACAATGGCCATAGTGTTAGTATCCTTTACAGACTCGGTATATATATTATGTAGTGTGAGTTAGCATTGAAGTCGTATTGTCGTTGACTTCAGATTATGTTAGCTTCACTATTACAGGTTTACACATTCGTCTAGGAGATTGTACCGTCCTATTATTACACATTCTTCTACCAAATATATAGTGGTTAAAGGGCGTAATACCGGCTCCTACTGATGAGTCGCCAGTAAGCACGAAACGAATGTGCATGAGATTATACTTTCCGTTCATTCTGTCTTTGGTTTATCCTTCTGGTCACAACTGAACTAATTTGTTACTAGGTTCGCAAAACCTAATACATACTTGCATATATATTAGTTCTTCGTAACAAACAGTATTTAACTGTAATATATTGAATTGAATGATGTCATGCTTACCGCGAAATGTGATAACTGATATCGATGAAGGCTAGAGTGTATGGTTTAACTGGAGTAACATGTGTTCGGAAATTGTTGTAATTCTCAGTTTCGGTGAACTTTAGCATAAATTTATATCCATCAGGTTGATATCATGTACCGACTCGGAAACCATAGTGTTAGTATCCGGTACTCATCGATTTCAAAAAAGGTATCAGTTACTAACACAATAGCCATAGTGTTAGTATCCTTTACAGACTCGGTATATATATTATATAGTGTCAGTTAGCATTGAAGTCGTATTGTCGTTGACTTCAGATTATGTTAGCTTCACTATTACAGGTTTACACATTCGTTTAGGAGATTGTACCGTCCTATTATTCCACATTCTTCTACCAAATATATAGTTGTTAAAGGGCGTAATACCGGCTCCTACTGATGAGTCGCCAGTAAGCACGAAACGAATGTGCATGAGATTATACTTTCCGTTCATGCTGACTCTGCTTATTGTATGTCATATCTCGATGACATAATGGTATTCATTCCAGACTTAGAATCTCATGCAAGCATCTACGAAATGTCCTCTCACGCTTATCCAACCACGGACTCAGGAGCAACTGTTACAATACGCAGATTGCAACTACATCCGTTGACTTCTTAGGGCATCGTCTGGCGAATTCAATCGAGAATATGAAGTCACCGAAGTCTGTTAGCGAGTTGCAGAAAATTCTGCGAGTACTAAACTACTATCGCAAGTTCCTTCCTGGCTTTTAAAGACAACTTTATCCTTTGTGCAGGCAACTGCGAAATCGAAAAGGACTAACAAAGAATTCCATCATTACTTGGTCATCCGAAGACGATGAATTTCTTCGACTCGCCATCAACTCGTTAGCAAATGCCACAATTCTAACGCATCCTGAATTTCAACGACCATTTATACTCACGGCAGATGCTTCTGAATTCGCTTTTTTAACCACTTTGGAACAAGAGATCGACGGAGTTCCAAAGACTATCAGTTTCTACTCGCGTACTCTCCAAACACGAGAAACGAGGTAGGACACTTTCGGCTGAGAACTCCACGCCATGCACGACGCAGTGCGCCATTTTATCAGCATCATTGACAGTAGCAGAATTGTTTTTTGCACAGATCATGCACCATACGTTAACGCGCTTTGAAACGCCACTTCAACTATTGCCAAGTACCTGCAAGAGTAGAAAGACAGATTTCATGTCTAAGCAAATGGCAATTTGACATTTCTTTGAACAGAACCTTATTGCAGATGCCCTTTCCAGGCCAGACGTCTCGCTACAACCACCTTCGCCGTCGCCATTCACTGTCAACTCCGTGGCACTCAGTGAACCTGCACCAATACCATCCCTCCTGCGAACAGAACAGCGCAGTGACATTCAAATTCAAAAATCAATAGCCCATCACCCAACCAAGTTCATATGCCGTCTCTGGGAAGGATTATCAATTGTTTACTTCACGGGTACGCAGCCCAACAAGCCAGTTCTGCCAACCAGCCTTCAGAGAAAGGTTTTCGACTCAATTCACTCAATTTCTCATTCAGGAAGCAAAGCGACGTTCAGACTTCTTATAGATCGTTTCGGGGGTCACAGGCTGAAGCAGAACGCTAAACAATGGGTCTTCGAGTGTGCCATTTGCCAGAAAAAAGATCACACGGCACACTCGTTCTAAGTTGCAACATTTCCGAACTACTTCACGCCTAGCCATCGTCCACATCGACATAGTTTATCTGACAATAGTTCAAGGTTTCAGTTAGCTTCTTACTATGATTGGTAGAAGTACACGGTTGCCTGCGGCATTACCTCTTGGCACCATTTCTGCAGACGAAGTAACTAACGGTTTTATCTCTGCATGGATATCTAATTATGGTGTTCCCAATGAGGTCATCACTGACAGAGGCACTTGCTTCTCATCGGATTGTTTCAAAACCACCTTGCGGTACATGGGATGCACCTTACGCCAGACGACTGCCTACCATCCCCAATCTAACAGTATGGTAGAGAGAATGCATAGGGAACTCAAAGCTGCTTTAGCATCCTCGTCCATTAATGTCAACTGGGTCGATGCACTACCTTTAGTTCTGCTTGCCATGCGTTCCCGTAATCGTGAATCCATTAAAACATCTGCGTCACAACTCTTGTATGGCATGGATCTACGTATGCCTAGTCAGCTCCCACGTCTACTATCCGCACAGGATGACCCACAAGACGAAACTACCCGCTTTCGACTTCATTTCGGTAACATGTCTGAACAGCAGCCGAGACATACGCCTCGACCAGTCCATGTTCATCCACAGCTCCACAGCTGCAGTTGCTCCACTTCAAACAAAGTTTCGCGGTCCTTACCCGATTTTGCTCAGACAACCCAAATACTTCATTATTATGCAAGGCGCACACCGACATCAGTAAGTAAGCCCATCTGCCCACAATCTCAATAGCATAACGCGTAATTGATATTTTTTAACATTAACTTTTCGTTAGTCACGTAACAGAATTTTTAACCTTACGTTATTTTTCGCATTTATCTGACGTGGCATAACCAGATGTTCTTAGCTAAAAATTGTGTAGTATTTTTGAACAGTTCTTTGGTATTATGCCATCTCTGAGGCAATGTTCGTGTACATATTTTTTTATGCAGTTACCTTTGATTTTATGTATATATTTTTACATTATAATGTATGTCTCATCTGACATCACACTGCCTATTTTGGTATGACCAGCTACTTGGAGCTAACGCTTTCGTGTAGCAACACTAAGTAGCTATCAACTTCATATCATGGTACAGGCCACTTTCAATGCATATCTCAACATCATCAATTGCACGTAGACCACTCTACAAATATCATGAACACAACGTCGAGCACACACTCCAGCTCATTTGGTCGGATACAAACACATTGACGATGGTCCAGCCTGCCTAGGTTTTAGCTTAATCCTGGCAACTTCAGTAGCAATTTACCTCAAAATATTCACGCTGCGGCTCCCAAATCTTACACTGCTCTATTTTGCCTCACGCGGTATGACCGGCCACTAGAGCTAACAATTTGTGTAGCAATTCCAAGTGGTAACTTGGCATCATATTATTGTTGAAGCAACCAAAAAGCATACTTAAGCCCAGCATTTATGGTACATTATTTTTTTGCTTAACTTGGTTTGAACTCTGTCATGCATTTCTTATCTAGCCTCGCCGAGAGGAATTTTTGTTCCTTTTTTTCAGAGAGGAAAGTGATATAACGACACAAAGCAATTGCCGATATATTGCGTTAATTAAATTCAATTCGATTTACGAAAAAACAAAACTTGCGTTAACCAATAATGTGCAGGTAGCCATATATGGCTATTATATGGTCATTTAAGCACGGTGAATTTACCATGCAGTTCAATTGTCGCTTTTGCCTTCTGCTGTGCGTGTCTCCAAAGTGCTGTCTCCCACCTTTCACATACGCTGATCTTTGGCCTTGCTTTACCAACTTTGGCAACATCAGTAACGCCAATCTTGTTGCTGTACAACTAGAGAGACGAGCCAATTGCTGCAGAACTTTAATGAAGGTACTCCACGAGATTCCAACGACACAACAGAAAGAACCACAACCAAAGTCAACCCGAGCTGGTCTCAAAAGACTAGGAGTACTTCTGGACAAAATCACACTGCGTTCTTGGCATTTGCCAGAGAACGCAAGATCGGCCCTGTAAAGGGCCCCCAACAGTACTAACTTCGTATTTATAACACTATAACCGATTTTGTAACGTCGTACGGCATTTACTTGAAGCTGGGGTGTTTACAAGGTTTATTAGAAATAAAACCGACTTGGCATCTATGGGGATCTCATTAACCAATAGGTTTGGAGCCTTTATAACTGTAAGAAAAATGCTTGTGCGTAATTTAAGGTGCTGGCAAATTAAAATTTTTTAAAAGAACCTGTAAAGGCTTGTTAAGATCTAATAGCTTTGTGGTTACCACTAGATTTTTTTAAATATTGTAATTTATTTGGAAATAAAATTGTAAAAAATTGTGGATTTTCTTAGTTGAATTTAATATTCAGTCTTCTTGATATTATGCTTTGAGCATGTGAAACATGTCTTTGTGCTTGTACAGACATATCTCAATTTCTGTAAATCAATCATTAAATTTAGAACAACTTTACTTCTCAGTATATTCAGCTCCTTGTCTAAGGCTAACATTCCCGAGTACTTCGGTCAACTGTTCCGCCTCTTCAAACTTAATGCTCTTATCCTATTATCAAAATCAATTTGATCTTAAACTGTTTAGTTTAACAAAATGCGAATGCTCAAATTATCACTGATACCTTTAGGACTGCGAAGTGAACCCAATAAATTTATCTGTAGCCAAATTGAGATCTATTCCAAGATATAATTAAGAATAATTATTTGTGATCAATTCGCTTTGGAAATAAGGTCACTCTTCAATTGTGGCAACTAGTATATATATATATATATATATATATATATATATATATATATATATATATATTATTAAAATTCTCCTGTGTGCAAAACGAAAAGAAATTTTATCAGATATAAGAAAACATTTTTCGCATTGTCATCTCAAAAATCTATGCGAAAGAAATGTTTCTTATATCTGATAAAATTTCTTTTTGTTTTTGCACACAGGAAGGGTACAATGAATTTTATTAAAGCTCGCATTTCAAAATAATATATATATATATATGTCGAAAGGCATAAGGGCTTGGGTAAGGACATGTGTCCGTTTTCAAACTTGTAAAGTTCGGCGACAAACTGAAACTGAAGTGAAAGCAATTGGCATATTAGCGCTTCGTTTTATGCATTAAGACATCGATATTGTAGAAATGCCTAAAATCTTTGTTCTGAAGTATTTTATGACAAAGTTTGATCGATTCAGTCGTCAGTTTAAAGTTGTAATCTGAAAGGGCTTGACAGCACAGGAAGTTCTACTCATAATTTTGCATAATTGAGTGTATCGATGCGGTGTACCGTTAAGGAAAACTAGTGACCGTGGTAGTTAAATTATGTCTCAACTCATTCTCAGGTTATAAAGTGACGTTGGGATTTAAGTAAGATTCACAAGAGCATACAGTCCAGGAACTCGTGGGATGGTTGAGAGGCTGCACAAGGAACTGAAGGCCGAAATAGGATTCAATGGATGATTTAGTTGTTTACATGATTTGTCTTTAATTTTGCTTATAGAGCGTAACAGACACAGATAACAGTTATAAACGTCCATAGCAGTGTTTGTTTATGGAGAGCCAATGAGGTTTTCTGGAGATCTGCCAATAGACGATCCATGTTCTTTCGATTTATAGGAGCATTGAGGGACAAAATGAGACTCTCAGCTCCAACCAAGACTAAAAATTTAAGGTTCAAATACTTTGTATCCTTGGATTTCAAGCTGGCGTCATATGTATACATAATTAACGTGAACAAACCAAATTGCCTGACTCCGTTTCAGAAAAGGCCATTCAACGTTGAACGTATGTTTGATAAAAATGCATTCCTAGAATTAGATCAAACAGAAGACTATGTAACACTGGATCGCCGCACTCCATAATTTATTTAAATAGAGTAGGAGACTGAGGAACAATATTCATCAAAATACAAAGAGCCCAACAAACGATATAAATGATCAGTTTTTTCAACAAATTTGAAGCATAATATCAAATTCTGCATCAGTAGACCCGTTTATCACTTTAGCAGTCTTATTCTATGGAAGTTTATACAATATTACATGATTTTGCTTATGCGCACTAGAAGTGATATGGCTAACATTTAAATTTTTACAAACACTTTCTCATTATTTCCCTTTTTAATGAAAAATTCCATTTATACATATGGTCTTATATCATTAGAAAAAAACGTAATTTTAAACTAATAATAAACATCCAGTAATTTTGAATACGTTTAAAACTTTGTTCTGTTTTAGTATTTTGTAAGGTTTCCAACCAAATTATCTTTTGTTCATATTAAGATAATACATTGTCTATTGAGACCGTCAGATCCAAAATATATTTTCAAGTCCCAATTTGAACAAAATCGGAGCTAAATTGAATCGAACAACGCCATGTCCATTTAAATAAATAAATGTTTATTTTCACAGAGTTCTGCAGGACGGGTTAGGGAGTCTGCAACCACGTTTTCTGATCCTTTGACGTCAGTTAATTCATATACATATTCGTGTATTCGTGTGAGTTGTGAGTTGACGCGTCGTGAATAGAAATACTCTTTTTTTCCTCTGAGCATCGGGAGTAGAGGAAGGTGGTCGGTGTATATCTTAAACTTTCGGCCATCCAGATAGTTGTGGAAGTGTAGGATCGACCGAGTAACGCTTTCCCTTATGTATTATATCGCGTCTCGCGAGGTTTTAGTTTTTGCGAGTAGAACGCGATAGGTCGGTGTATGCCATTGTTGGACTGATGAAGAACTGCGCCTATGGCAACGTTGGATGCGTCAGTGATCAATTCAAAAGGTTGAGACCAATCCGGAGTATGTAGCAAGGTCGCTTTGCATAAGGCCCTTTTGGCATCCTCGTAAGCCTGCATGTCGTCCACGTTAAGATGAAACAGTAGTGATTTCTTGAAAAAAACGGCTTTCTGGCACGAGATATTTGTGAAGAGGTGCCAGAATCTTGGCAAGGCAGGGTACGAATCGAGAATAGTAGCTCATCTTTCCGAAGAATCGTCGTAACGCTCGAACAGTGGTTGGAGGCTGTTGGTATTGAATAGCACGAACTTTAGCAGGTATAAGTGTCATGCCTTTCTCGGTAATTTGATGACCGAGGAATTAAATTGATGTTTGTGCAAAAACATTTTTGTTGCCATGAAGCCGGAGGCCATAGTCTTCTAGACGTGTGAGTAGAATTTCAATATGCTGCATATGTTCGGACATACCGGGATGTCGTCTTAATAGGGAATTAAAAATGGTAGACCATCTAGTGTTTCATCCATAACGCGTTGAAATGTTTGAGATGCATTCTTAAGACTGAAAGGCATATAATGATATTCGTGAGTGCCACCTTCGGTAAATCTGAATGCAGTATAGGATACGGAGTCTTTGTCCATCGGTACTTGATTGTAGGCTTTCACTAGCTCGAGGTTTGAGTACACAGCATGACCGATAGCAGATCTGAGTTGGTCAGCTGGATTTGGCAGGATGTACGAATCAGACTGTGTGCAAGAATTGAGAATACGATAATCCCCGCACACCCTGAATGTTGCTGGTTCACTCTTTGGTACTACTACCACAGACGACGCAAAAGGTGAGCTGGATCGTGTACAGATACCTTGCTGACGTAGCATGGCGAATTCTTACTCGGCGGCTTTATGTTTGTGTGGTACCAATGGACGTACTCGTGGAGGATGAGGAAGTGGTTTTGATAAGATGATACGATAGGCTGTGATGGCACGCTTCTTCTTGATATCGGGCATAAAGGATATAGGTGTAAAAATTTCTTTATGTCGCTTTAGATCATCGTCCAGTTGTGGTACAAGAGAAACTGGAGGAATTAGCTATATGGATGAAACTGCTTCGGTGCGGGTCGTGTGTTTTAGCGCTGATGAAAGCAACTGATTGTCTGCAGTGCGTATCTCTCGTGTTCTTGGACGAATAGTAAGGTCCAAGTATTCAAGGAAGTCACGTCCAATGATGGTTCTTGTCGTATTGGCAATAATGAAAGGATATTTGAAACATCTTTTTGAGTTGGAGAACGAGATTGTGTGTACTCGTACCCCAAACGTCGCTATGTTGGAGCTATTGGCATAGATAAGACTGCTGATGTTGACTGGGTGTGTAGGTTTAAATTGTGGCGTAGTAAGCTTACATCTGATCCAGTGTCTATGAGAAATATTTCGCCAGAGTTTGCGTCACGGATGAGGAAGAATGTTGATAGTGGCAACTGACGATTGGACTGGTTGCTGGCATTTGGGCGTTTGAAGCATGACTTTATTGGAGCTGTCGCTGTAAAGATAATAGTTTGATTGCGTTCTACCGCGAAAACGTGCTTCGAGTCATCAGACGTGGAGCGCCCAACAATCTTCGGGTGATCAGGGTGACGGCGGCCACTTGAACGTCGCGTCTGTGTGCAGGAATGTGCAGCCGTTTCTGAGGCAATAGCGTGTGGAGTGGCCATATCTGCGGTGATTCGGACACCACTCCGCCGGTAGCTGTTGAACTGTGGCTTGGTCTCTGGACGTCGATCTCCTGGTGCTGTTTCGGGACGGTGGTCGACGCTGGTCACGCCTGCTCTGGTCGCGTCTTTCATGGATGGCATCGAGTGAGGTCAAATTTGGCCTGACGGTAAGGTTCATGAGCAGGCTGATGAGGCGCTAATTGGTGACATTTGTTCGGGCTGATGATGATGTAGAGTGAGATTCGGACAGTCGTGAGACGATGCAACCTGGCTCTGAGGCAGGTGAGCTGCAGTGGTGTTTCTTCCACCACTTGTCTAGACGTGCCAGCAGAACGTCGTCTTGCACTTCAACGGATTTGGACAGGAAAGTGGCTATCTCTTGGAATGTTGGAGGAAGCTTCTGTATGAATAGTCGCATCAAGATTTCTTTTGGGAAGTTGAATTCAGAGGCTTTCTGCTTCATCTCCCTGTATAGCTCGGAAGGCGTGCGGCTACCTAGAGACATCTGGCTCATCAATTCTGTAAGCCTGTCTTCCCGATCTGCTGTCATGTGCTGCTTGACGGTGCGTTGCAGACTCTGCCTTGACTGTGCACATGTTCTCTCAGTGTATTGATGCAGAATATCTTTTAGTCCGCGTCTGAAAGACATTTGGATTGTCTCCCGAGCCCTCAAATATATTGAGCCCTCGTCTGTTATATTGGGCACCTTGGCCAATGAAGTAACATCGTCGACCCACTCGTCTAGGTAGTCTGGATTGAATTGGCATATTTTGTACTCTGTCCATGTGGTGGTAAGGCCTGTTTCTGGGCTCGCCACTGGGCTTCCTGCATTTCCGGAGCTGCACGTCATCTTATGTGTGTGAGCTGTCGAGTATAGATGGCAGTGTTACATCGACCTCACCCGTCATCGTGCGGCTGCTTTCAAGAATTGTGATCTCGAGCGGGTGGTTCGCTGTGATTTGTGTCTCAGGATTTACTTTCTTGTGTGGCATTCATCCGAAGTGCTTGGTGTTTTCAAACGCTAGTTGCTGACTTATTCTTTGTTGAGTTCGACGGAACGGGGCATTATTTATGTAGGAGGTTTTGCAGTTATTGTAATAGGTTTTGCGGGGTAGCTGTCTATTTAGTAATAATATCCTACTCCTACAATTCCATAGTGGTTATTATAAATAGCCATCCCTGACCTCTTTCCGAAGGATGAAGTAAGGAGACTCATTCGTGTGATCAGACGTTTATTGAATGTTATGTTGCAATGCATGAATCAATTCACTGTTAAACCAAATGAACCGTGCTCTAGACGGCAACAAAATAATATATTGTCAACACAATTGAATGTCTTATACAAAAGTAGTCATAATAAACACAATCGGCTGAATCGTGATGAATTCATGTAAATGATTGACAAAGTACGATGACATAAATCCAGACTGATTAGCAATTTAGTTTAAAGTCACTGATAATTGATGAGAAGAAATCGTGTAAAAGCAGTCATAAGAAACATTACAAATAATTATTACACTGTTTGCTGGGTTTTGAATGTTTAATTTACATAAATCCATTGAAATATAGAGTTTTGAAAAAGGATTGAGAAACACCTGATGTCAGGATTAGTAGAATCATAACTGAACTGTTAGTAGTTGTGTAAAAAATGGTTAAGACCTGTTGACTAAGTAATTCCAATGTTTGAACATAGAGACACATTAATCCACCGCATGTTAACTGCATACTGCGCGCGGGTGTGTGTTATTATTACTCAAAAACCTATTAATTACAATTAAATTTGCATCTCAAGAAATCTCATTTAAAACTGCTTGAAACGAACAGAGACTGTTGCTAAAATCACAATTAAGAGAAATGTTGTGTAACAACCATAGTTAGACTATTTGACCTTAAAGAGAACTATATTTATCAAAATTGAACATCGTTGTGTTGTAACGTGGAGCCGCGTGTTACAGTATGACCAGCTGTAGTAAAATAACAATTGTGTAGAGTCTATGAAAGTTTCTTCGGTATTATTCCATTTCTGCGGCATTGTTCGAGTACAATTCATTTGTTTTTTAAAATTTCATTTTCATGCACTATTGATTATGTAATAAAACTTTGCACCGTATGGCACTTTCTTAATTTGATATGGTCATCTACTTAAAGTTAAAAAATTATGTAGCAAAATTAAGTTGTCACCGCTTTTATATAAATGTGTAGGTAATTATCATGCATGCCGCATAGTCATCAGTTACACAGTTCACTTTCACTAAGGAATATCATGGACCATAACGTCGAGCAGATTCCATATTCTGCTGCAATCCACTTTGCAATTATCACGATGTGGCTCTCAAAACTTATCGGCACTGTTTAATTTTGCTGCACACGTTATGACAGGTCACTACAGCTAACAATTTTTTAGCAATTATTTGGCATCATATCACAGTTGAAGTTGTTAAAGTGTATGAACCAGCCTAGAAGTATCACATAACGATATATTTTTGGTTAACCTATTGGCGGGGTAATAACCAGTTTCTTAACTGGGTTCGAACTCTGCCATAAAGTACTTATTAAGCCCCGCTAGGAAGATTTTTTTCCCTGTACATTTTGCTGAAAGTAAAATGATGTAACGTCTCAGATAAATTCGTCGATATTTTCTCAAAAAAATACAAAATTTAATACGCTGAAACAATGAGAAAACGCATTTTCCGTTGACAAAGAACGTGCGAATTTGCATATATATAAGTGCGATGCAATAACTACGAAACACAGTCTGCTCTGCTGGCTACCTGTGAATGCTTTTGCCTTCTTTTCTGCATTGACAAACTACACAGACCGTCCTGAATACGTTTACTACCAATTCAGCTAGTCTTCAATCACGCCAATATTTTTTTACTGCACATTTAGTCATACGTAATCTATAACCTATTAATCGGAGTTCTTCGTATGCTACCCGAATTAGTGGTGCCGCAGATCTTCAAAAGGAATATTCAACGACTTTTAACCTAAACTAATATGTACTGCTTTGTTAATTCTACTTTTTCACGTGTATCTGCTCAAATGATCATCAGTAGACGAACAAGATACAAAAGTCAATGTTTAGAAAGACTGTTGGACAAACACACTCTGTTTATATTCAAAATCGCACAGCATTTGTCGATGAATGACTCTCAAGCCCTACTCAGAGCCACCAAAACTAACACTGTCTTATTAGAATATTTGAATGGCAATCTAGCCGCATTGTTACAGAGTGTTCTAGAATTTAAACGAATATTTTCATTTTAATTAGTATTCTTTAAATCAGCCACAAGGGTTTAGATTTATCAACAAATATTAATTTTATTTTGTTAATGGAAATATATTCTTCTCACATTGAATAAGTAGAATTGACTAAGGAGGATATGTTTGTTGTTGTGCGAAGGCCTAGATAAGTATTGTTAAAGGTCTTCGGCAAAAACGAGATAGTTGACACATGTATAAATCCGATTAATAGATGAACGATTAAGTAAGACTGAATGCGCACCGACAAGAAGATTGGCGTAACCGAAGACTGGCCGAATTTTGAATTCTAGACAACCTCACACTGGAAAAATTCTTAAAATGTCATGGTATTTGCCCCGTCAAAATTTTTTTGGCCAGAGTATAAAGAAAGCTGTCACGTCTAAGTATATGGCAATTCAACATTTATGCAAGTCAAGGATGAACAAAACATTATTGCAGACGTACTTTCCAAGCCAGACGTCACGCTACATCCACCTTCGCCTTCGCCATTCACAGTCAACACTGTGTCTCTCAGTGAACCTTTTTCAACACTATCCATCCTACGAACATAACAGCGCGGTGACACTCAAATGCATAGATCTGTAATTCGTTACCATACTAAGTTCGTATGTCGACTCTTGAAAGGCTTAATCAGTTTATTTCACGGGTACGCAGATTTACAAGCATGTTCCGCTGACCAGAAAAAGTGTTTTCAACTACATCCACTCTATTTATCATCCAGGTAGAAAGGCAACTGTAAAACTTATTACAGATATTTTACGGGGTCATATACTCAGACTGAACACTAAGCGATGTGTCTTCCTGTGCGATATATGCCAGAAAAACAAGATCACCCCGTACATTCATTCTAAGTTGAAAATTATCTAAATAATTCATGCCTAGTCATCGTCTAAATCAACATGGTTTAACTGTCACAGGTTCAAGGTATTAGCTACCTCCTAACTATGATTGATAGATTTTCCCGGTAGCCTGTCGCTTTACCTCTTGGCACCATTGATGCACATTATGTCATTAATTGGTTTATCTATGCAGGGAAACCACATTGTGGTGTTTCCAATGAGATCATTACTAATAGACGCACCTGCTTCTCATCTGAATGTTTCACAATTATCTTCAGGTTCATTGGATGCACTTTACGTCAGAAGACTGCCTACCACCTCCAATCTAATGGTATGTTAGAAAGAATGCATAGGAAACACAAAACAGCAGTCTATTAATGGAAACTGGGTCTGTGCATTACCTTTAGTCATACTTGCTATGCATTCCTGTTTAGGCGTCTGCGTCACAACTATTATATGACATGGATCTACACCAGTCTAGTCACCTCTCACGCCTACTTCGCGCAGTGGATGACGCACAAGTTGAAGCTTCTCGCCTTTGATTTCATTTCGGTAACATTTCTTCCCAGCAGCCGACACATGCTTCTCGGCTATTCTTCGTTCATCCGAAGCACCATAGCTTCATGGAAGTACCCGTTCGTAATAACGCTACTGTTGAACCATTGCAACCCAGGTATCGCGGTCCTCACTCGATTTTGTTCGCACAGACTAAATATTTCATCATCTCTCAAAGTACGACATCTACTTCGGTAAACATAGACAGGTTGAAACCTTTTATTGAACCTGGCGACATACAATCTTCTACATGCGTTTCAGGCTCTCAATGCCTATTACCTCTACTTAGTATTAAATTGCTTTGCCTTACGTGTAAAAAATAAAATGTTTTTCCAATTAAGGTTCGTTATTTTACGTATAAAATATTAAGATTTTGGCGCATCACTTGCGCCTTATTTCACGTGACGTGAACTCCATGGATCCACATGTTTAATTATTTTTCTCATGCTCACATGTCTCACTCAGGCCTATGAACTTGTTCTTTGGTATTATGCCAATTCTGTGGCTATGTTCGAGTATAAACTTGTTCTTATCATTTGACATGAATGATTTTTACACACCATAATTTTGCGCCGTATGGCTCAGGCCTGAGCTTTAACCTGTTTAATTTGATATGATCTGCTTCTTAGATCAGACGCATTGTGTAGTTACACTAAGTAGTCGCCGTTTTCCTATCAGACTATAGGTCAATATCATGCACAAGTTATACAGTACACATTAATTAAAAAATATCCTGGCCCACGTCAAACACTTATCTGCTCCTGTGGTTGTATCGAACTCTAATTGACAGCGATCCATCCTTGCCAGGTTACAACTTAAACCTAGCAAATTCAGTTGCAATCCACTTCGATTTCGTAATTGCATCCTGCTTATATAGATGCAAAGTCGCACGCATTTGGTAAACGGTAATTTTGCGCGTTTTAATTGTTCTAGCATATTATAATATGAATTTAATTATGACAATATGTCGGTGAATTACTCTGAGCCATCAACATCAAATTTCTTTCTGAGAAAAAGAAAAGGTAAATAATTCCTTTTGTCGGGGCTTGATTAGAAATGTAAGGCAAGGTTCGAATCCAATTAAGAAACTGGTTATTATTCTGCTCATTGTCAACCAAAAATTTATGGTAATTGTGGGCTCGTGCATAGTTGTTATTTGCTTCAACAATGATATGATTCCAAAATACACTAATAATTGCTACACGAATCGTCAGCTGAAACATCTGGTCATATTGCGTGAAGCGAAATAGACCAGTGTGATAGTTTTCAAGATTGCAGCTTGAAAACTGCAAAGTGGATTGCAACCCAAAGTGCCAGGTCTAAATTCTAACCTTGGCAGGCTGAATCACTGTCAATGAGAGTTTGATACGACCAAGGTGTTAGCACAAATTAACTTATCATAGCAAATTAAGTACTGTGAGCTCAGGTATGAGCCATAAGTTGCAACAGTATGATGCATTTAAAAAAAATGAAAATCATGTGATAATAACGCAATTGTATTTGAACGTTGCCGCGTAAATGGCATAATATCGAAGATCGGTTAAAAATGCTACACAATAATTAGCTAAGAACAGCTGGTTATTTCACGTAAAACAAGTAAGCGTAAGAACAATAATTAATCATGTGGATTCATCGAGATCACGTCACGTAAATTACGGCGCAAGTGGTGCGCAAAGAATTAATATGTGATACGTAGAATAACGAAAAATTAATTTGAAATTAAATTTTATCAGTTATATGTAATGCAAAGCAATCTTTTACTAGGATGATTTTGTAGGTATGTTGAAACTGAAACGCATGTTAATGGTTTTATGTCGCCAGGATCAGTCGGTTTGATAAAAGGTATCAACCTGTCTATGCTAACCGATGTAGGTGTCGCACCTTGCATGGTAATGAAATATTTTGGCTGTCTGAGCAAATTTGCGTAAATAACACGATAATATGATTGCAAATGTGCAAAAGCAGCGTCGTTAAAAACAAGTACTCCCGTACAGCTGTTTAGATGCGGGCGAACAAAGACTGGCCAAGGCGTATGCCTCGGCTGCTGGGCAGACATGTTATCGAAATGAAGTCGAAGGCGAGAAGCTTCGACTTGTGAGTCATCCTCTGTGGGTAGTAAACGTGGTAGTTGGCTAGACAGGCGTGGGTCCATGCCATACAAGTGTTGTGACGCAGACGTGATAGATTCACGTATACAGAAACGCATAGCAAGTAGGACTAAAGGTAATACATCAACCTAGTTGTCATTAAAGAACGAGGATGTTAAAGCTGCTTTGAGTTCTCTATGTATGCTTTATACCATAACATTAGATTGGAGGTTGTAGGCAGTTGTCTGGCATAAAGTTCATCACATGAATCGCAAGACCATTTTAAATCGATCGGATAAATAGCCATTATTTCTATCAGTAATGACTTAGTTGGGAACACCATAATGTGCTATCCATGCTGAGGTAACACCATTAATGACTTCATCTGCACATATGGCGCCAAGAGGTAAAGCCGAAGGCCATTGTGTAAATAGATTAGTCATAGTTAAATGGAATCTAAAATCTTACTCCTGAGTAAGATAAACTATGTCGATTTAGACGATGGTTTGGCGTGAAGTAATTCGTAAATTTTTCAACTTGTGTTCTCAAAAATCTTTTGATATATCTTTTGAATTGTGCACTGGGGATGGCTGTATGACCTGAAACTCCATGCGTTTGGAGGCAATTGGCAAAAGCTTCGCTCAAGTCCAATTTAGGGTTAAATTGTGTTTTGATTAGCATGATCAACAATGAGCCGATATTTAGACAGGTAATCAAGGCCTATTATTTGGTATGAAACATGGATGACGATGAAGCTGTGAGAAAATTCACGTCGTAAAACCTATACTGAGAGTACGATGCCGACAAATATTTGCAGGATTGGGTTCCCCATAGTTATTGCGATTAGAACACCTAGGGACATCTCGGCCAAGAAATCACCCTTGAGAACAGAAACTGCTGCACCTGTGTCTACAATGAATATTTCTTCGGTTTTGAAATCGATATATCCCAGAATTTTATTTGGTTGCTGAGTCGGGTCATATAGGATAATAGGCTGGTCATTGCAATTGATATTATCGGTTTTTCTGTCTTTGGGGCATATCCTGTGTGGACAAATTAGTCAACTGATACTGCAGCAATAGGTGTTTGAAAGTTGATCACTTTTCAACATGAAGAAAAGAAACTGTTGTCTTGTTGATTGAAGTCAAATAAGGAAGGAAACTAGCATACTTATGGTAATTTCTCTGAACAATGTAGACAATTTCAACAATAACAGAAATAATTTTGATGATTATAGCACCAATTTTTGGAGAATATCGACTGGATGATCGAGGTTGTCTTGATTCTTGCTTATACTGATTTAAACGGTTTTGATCCTCGATTTTATTAGTATTTGTCGCGTCTATGACGAACATTTCAAAGACTTAACTCAAATCTGAAATAGATCTCTTAAAAGTGGATAGTCTATCGACATCAGTTGTGAGACCGGCGGATGGACACTGAGCTAAATTAGAATTCAGGATATTCGTGCTATGAAATGAATTAATGGACATTAAAATGCATAAAAGGACTTAAGAATATAGAAAAATATTTTAAACATTTGTGCACTGTAAATTTTAAAATCTAATAATTAAGCGCTAACCAAGATCTGCTTCTATTGTTTGAACACAAATTTAAAGGAAAATGTGATACAAAAGCACGTAAGCAATTGAACCACAGAAGACTTTGTCACGGAAATATTCTCATGACAGAATGATCCAGTGATTAGAATTGCTACCGTAGTTTTAATGTACACCCAATTTCCCGTACAAAAAAATTATTTAGTTGTAATAGTAGTACTGCTCTCCGATCCTGGTGCGGTCGCCAATTTGTAAATGTCCAGGCTGGATGTAAGTGCTGTGCAACAGTTCTAAGAAGGCAAATACGTAATCGGAAAGAAAATACCGTGGTTGGCCTTTAACAAGGCCAGAAAAGAGATCATAGTCAAATACCTTGAAATTGTATGAATGTTTGCTTTTGTAACGAAACAAATCAATGGCCGACATATTGCGTAAATTAAATTCAAATTTATTTACGTTGCACCAATGAGAAAAAAGCGAAATTGCCGTTTGACCACGTTTAACCAATAGTGTGCAAGTAGACATATTGCATGCTATTTAAGCACGGTAATTTACCATGCAAGTCAGTTGTGGAATTTGCATTCTACCTACTTCACGCGTGTGCGTTCTGTTGGCTTTCAATACCTACGCTGGTGATTTGATAGTTTCACCAACAACTAACTACATCCGTGACTCATCTTGTTGCGGTATACCGGAGAGACGAGCCAATTAAGTGCAGAACCTGCAGGACGCCATCCACATCGTGATTACAGCTCAACCACGGGAGCGACAACTCAGCCAGAGTCCACCCAAGGCTCTAGGACATCTTCAAACTCTGAAGACTTCAAGAGAACGCATTACCAGGCCCTCTTAAGGGCCTCCATATCAGTAACTAATCTCTATTCGGAGCACCGTAACCGAGTTTGTAACGTTGTACGGCATTTACTTGAAGCCGGGGCGTTTAAATAGTTTTTTGTTTTTCTTTCTTAGTTACAGACTAGAGTTAGCGGAAAATCAGTGTTCTTTCATATATCACGGTTAAAGTTCTTCTACATATTTATATAAATTATGTATTTATAGTAGCTGTTTAGGATACAGAATCGTAAATCAAGGAACAGTTTTAGGAAGAATTTATAATTTGGCATTAGAAAGTCTTCCTTTTGCCTTAAAGATCATTTACTTTCAATAAAGTATTTGGTAAAGTTTTGAATTTCGATATTTATGAGAGTGAACTATGAATACTTACAAAGGACTTACATTTGTATCAAAATATAAAGTTGTTGACAAACTGGGAAAAGGAAATTTTGGTCTTGTTTACAGCGTTTTGGATCAAAGAAGACCAGAAAGTTCAACGTAATTTAGTATTTTTGTTCTAACATCAATATAAAACACATTTTATAACATAATTAATAATTCCCAAATAAAAACAATAAAAAAGTTTACAAAAGCACACTATCCCCAACCAAAATTTTTCATTAAAGTTAAAAGCAATTATTGCAGACACTGTGAGTATATTAATTTTGGAGCAACTATGCACCATAAAAACCATGTCTAAGTCATCTGTATACATAAAATCCTAACTTGCAACAGAAATATCTTAAACTGTGGGAAAATGATTTAATTTTACATGAGATAATTAATCTCCAACAAGTTAATCGACCTCCACAAAGCTACTGAAACATAAAAAAAGCCACACAGGTAATATCATTAGTTAATCCGAAATCCAACTCAATTAAATTACTAAAATCACCCACACAAGTATTTTATCACAAACTAACATAAAGCCGAAAGCAGTGTAGAAGCCTTTTGTTCACTACTATAGGAGAGACCCTGAACGACCATGCTCTGATTGTGGTGACTTGGGTGAGCAAAGTTGGAGAGTGGTAAGCAAGTTGTGATCTTGTGGATAAAATAAATGACTCGAAGGTGACGGGTAAACCAAAGCGGTAGATGATTTGCCAGGAGTAGGCGTTCCCGATAATTTTGGCATTGGGGGAAGACTCGCTTTAATATATTTATTACAACGAAGTGGCCATGCTCACCGTCACACTGAGTGTCACAGATTTCCTTTCCGGAAGTGAAAACCCTGAAAACAGTATATCTATGATTATTACCTGGAACGAATTTAGAATTATTCCCGTAATATTTATAAGAATAATAAATTGTTGTCTATTTCAATTATTTATTGTCAAAATAGCGCTTTGTTAAATGTCTTTCATGAAACAAATAATTTTAGTCTGGGAACATGCAGTAATGTGTTCCACGTAACTCATAAAGACTGAATAATAAAGTAACCCAAGCGAGGTCAAAATTTTCAACAATATGCACAAAGAAAATTCCAAAAAGAATATCAATCATTTTTATTAAACCAGCGGTAACCTTACATTTCCATAAATGAAAAGTTGATTTATTTTCATATAAGAATTTAATTAATGCCCATTAAATCAATTGGCCCCCACATACATACATGTTTAAAATGTTTACTCATACATCAGGAAGTCATCATTCTTTGGTTTCTTAATGACTTTTCCAGAACGAGTTTCAACATGTCGTGTTGGTACTTCACTAGGTTGCACTTTCATATTGTGTCTTTCTCTTTCTTCGAGTGTGATGATTGTAATCTTTACTTCTTTTAACATTTATCTGGCTCTTCTTATTTACACATATTTTCGTGTCAGGTCTCTCCTCAGCTCTTTGATACTGCGATGGGTGTCATTCTTTGGTCTCCTCCGTCCAGGTAAATTTTGGAGTGAATTGATCCAATGCTACGCCCTCTTCTGTCAGTCATACGATGGACTTATAGAACTTATAGAACAGTCAGACAATTTTGTCTGTTCTCGTTAGTTATGTATGTATTGATTGTCAGTTTTAAATATGAAGATAAATAACATTTAAACCTTAGATTTCTAGTCTTGATTAGACCTAAGCAACTCAGTTTGTCTCTCAGTGCTCCTAAAAACCAATCTACTGAAATAAAGTCCCGGTCGAGACAACTTGGAGCATCTGTTCGTAATTGTGCTCTGTTTATGTTTTTTATTGCATGCAACACTATTGGCATCCAACTGGATCCTGCAGTGCAATGCAATTCAGGCTTCAGTTCGATGTGCAGCCTCTCAACCATCGCATTAGCTCTGGGAATATATGCACATGTGTGTCTTATTTCAATATTAATGTCATTCAATGATATAATAAATAATTTAGACATAAATTGACTACGACGATCATTAGCTACAATTACTGGTATATTTTATCGTGGCATATCGCGACACCAAATTATGCAAGAACATAAGACTTCCGGAGTTTTCATATCATTCAGGATTGCTACTTCAAAATAACGACTGAAACAATCAACCATCGTAAATAAATACGTATGGAAATCATTTTTTGGCATTTCTAACATATTGATATGTACACATATAAAACGAGCCACTGTTATACCAATCGTCTTAACATCGGCTTTAATGTGGCGCCAATCTTCACAAACCTGACACCGGGCACATGTCCTTATCCAAGGCCTTATGTCTTTCGACATCTTTGACTATACACCACTATTAGTGAACAACTTGATATTTTCCGCAGTGTAAGGGTGACCAAATTTATGCAGCTGTTGAATTACCTAATACCTGAATTCTAACAGTACATAGAATCTATGTTGTCTCCTTAAGATTTCATACAATAACCAATTATGTCCAACCTTCTTGCGTGCATACGCGGATTTCTTAGCCAACACAGCTACAAAATGATCAACGACCTTCGCTTCCATCAACGGCTGGGCAAAATCATTATAAGATGAAACAGAGCCAACGTGTGGCTCAGACCGAGTCAAATCTACATCTGATACGTTTGGTCTATTTAGAGCATCTGCCACCATATTCTCTTTTTTCTGAGATATGAGAAATGGTGAATATAAATTCTGCGAGTCGGGTTATTTGTGAATTCAGTTACCGAGAATAATTAAACCGGTTAGTCTTTTTTATGATACTTATCAACGGTTTATTGTCCGTCAATATCGTGAATAGATGTCCATCCAAGTATTGTTCGAAATGCAGCACGGCACCATAAACCGCTCTTAACTCTTTTCCTATCGTGTCATATAGCTTTTCAAGATCTTGAAGTTTCCTAATGTAGAATCCTATTGCCTTAACGATTTCATTATTTCTTTGATGTAGCGCTGTCCCTTTGACTACATTGGAAGCGTCTGTAACCAGCTCATTCGGCTTAATCCTTTTCACAGATGCTTATGTGGTGATTTGGCTTAACAGGTATATGTCCCTGTTATATTTGCCTTGTCGTTTTGGCTAAAATTAATTGACCAGGTCTTCTTGATTGTGATCATTTCATGAGCTAAATGTCAAGTTAGCGACTCTAAAATTCCATCTTGGCCTGATATAAAATAACGGTAGTAGCTTATCCTTCTCAAATATATACGCAGTTATGTATAGTTCTAGATTCTGGCATATCTTTGATCTACCAAGGATTTAAGACCCTCATTGGAAATGCAATGTCCAAAAAATTTTACAGTTGAGCAACCAATCTTGCTCTTCGTTGGCTTAACTACTAATCTATAGTGTTCCAGCTATACCATAGCAATGTCAAAGTGCTCTCGGTTTTCCTACCTAAGTTGACTACGTAGAATGATGTTATTTTTATACACACTAGCAAAAGGAGAGTCTTGAAGAACCTCCTTCGTCAGATGCTGGAATTTCTGTTTTTCATTGTTCAAACCAAATTGCATACATAAGAATTCATGCGATCTTCCTCCAGAAAATTGCACTGTGTTGAACGGTGTAGACTCAGTCTCAATAGATACTTGATAGTATGCTTTCTGCAGATCTAAGGTACTGTAAATCTCATACCCCATAAAATCCCTGAGCAAAGTACTTTGGTTCGGTAGAGGACACAAATCAACTTTCGTTATCAAATTCAATAGATGATAATTAATGCAAACTCTTCATTGTCCCGGTTTACGTTTAGGAACTATCTCTATTGGAAATACAAAGTTAGAATTTAAACGCCTATTTAATCCTTCCTCCCTTAATTGCTTAAATTCATCAAAAGTGATATTTTTATGCTATACTAACGGTTGAGTGTTTGACGAACAGGGTAGCGATACTACCAACTTGATGTGGTGTTCTACGCCTGTCTTTAACACATTCTGCTTAGCATTGATAGATAGAAACACGGAAAGGTGTTTCCCGATGACTTCAGAAAAGTCATCGGCAACGCCGGGTCTATGTATTTTCAATTACCTAATTACTGAAGTGTCAGTCTCAGTATAAATCATTATCCCTGGGCCTTGTCCAATGATCCTGGTCTTGGATCTAACGCAAGGTTGAAATAGATTTTTTTAAATATCCTAATAATGCTGTCTTTAATGTCAGCAACAAGAAAATTCCACGTAAATAAAGATTTCTTCTTCAATATAACTGACAGTTCTTTAACGCTTTTAACAATAATTGGACTTCTATTAGCAGACTGTGGTTGATAATCAAATGTGGGGCAATCAATTTTCACCACATCAGATTGAACTATGATCAACTCGGCACCTGTGTATTTTAAGAATTTCAAACCATTAAGTTCATCCGCTATAACGAACTTGTTGTTGCTATAGAGAGCAACCTCCTCAAGATTTTCTTCTGTCCTAAGTCTAACAGATTTACGGACTACACAATAGTGCTTATTTTCCATCAAATCTCTCAAACCAAACTTGGATGATTTTAGGATGACTCGATTAGGCATTTCTTGGAGCCTTGCAATCCCTCTACGGCTCCTACTGGTCGGGGTTTAATTAGTTTCTCGAAGAGTTACGTCTGGCCACTGGACGAGTACTACCTTTTCAACAGGGACCACCCAACCATGGAAATTTGCATCCCCTGTCCTGAAATCTTTCAAGCTCGATATACCTTTAGAGCAAAATGCATCATTCGTGTGGTCCTTGACCACCGTAACCCGATTCGCCTCCTTGGTACTTGGAAACTGGCCTTTGATCCCAAGAATATGCTCTACCTCTGTCTAAATTTTCTACTTTATGTTTCACCAAACACATATCTCGTCGAAGGGTGCTAAATACATTCTCCAAAGTCAATAGATTTTTTGAGATGCAGTGGAGTTACTTCTGAAGTTGCGAGTATGTAGTTACTGCGATCACCTTAGTTTTCCGCTTTCGGTACTATTTATCCAATCCTTTGAGCTTCTTTGACTACTCTACTTCTATTGTATCATAAACATAAAAAATGTCTCTTTGTCTAGCAAGCAATTTTGCTATGGATATATCGTTTACAACTTCTTGAGAGATATGAAGCCCGATAGATTTGGCAAATAGTCTGTCATAAAATTCAGATATAGGTTGATATTCCATCTTTTCATGTCGTAATAATCCAATCATCTGCTCAGATCCCTCGTGATAATACCGTCTTTGAAGCTCATTCGCTAGAGGCTCAAATGAACTAAAAAGTCCGTTGTCTGTGATAAATTTCCTGAATCTGGATAAGTTCCTATTCGCTTTCTCAGGCAATGACCTTAAGGCCGAGACAAAAATTTCTGTTGGGTGGGTAACACTTTTTATTTAAAAAAACATTTTTGCGTTGTTAAAACAATCTGAATGATTATCTTGCCTCTAGACGTAGGGAGTCTTATATAGATATCCATATAACTGCGACTAATGCGATCTTCATCTTTAGCAAACCTTTCCGCAAATTTGATCATAGCACGATCGCCATCTATTGTAAAATCCCTTTGGTAACTAACATAGGAGAGCCCCTAAGATGCAAGGCTGGGATATTGCATATATGCGGAATGATAATCTAATTTAAAACAACAAAATTCCTCTGCACATTCTTTTAAGCTAAATTTCTCAATTCTTTGGTCAATTGCTGTATAACCTTGCACTTAATGTTTTTATCCATTATGTTAAAATAAGAGTTATTGCAATATATTTATTACAACGAAGTGGATATGCTCACCGTCTCACTGATTGTTACATATTTCCTTTCTGGAAGGGAAAACCTTGAAAACAGAATATCTACGATTGTTACCGAAGAGGACTTTGATATCCTTCCTGTAATACCAATAAGAATTATAATTTGTTGTCACCTTCAATAATTTATTGTCAAAATATCGCTCCACTAAATGTCTTTCAAGAAATAAATAAGATTAAACTAGAAATATGCAGTGTGTGTACCAAGCAGCTAAAAATATCAAAAATACTGAATAATAAAGCTTTAAAAGAGAAGTCAAAATCTTCGACAATATACACATAGAAAATTCCAAAATATTACAATATTTAAAAAAAACAAATCTTAGGTTTATGAAACCAGCGATAACATCAAAATATAAAAACTAAAATGTTGATTTATCTTTACTTTCACAGCAGCAGAACATATTTGTCTAATCGCTTGATTAAAATTCGACAAAGTCCACTAAACCAATCCAATATACGAAAAAAGAAAGCAAGAAAAAACTCACTTTTGCGAAGCCTAAAAATCTCGGCATCCACCACGGTACCTCAATTGTGCGCAACAAATGCCAGCAACAAATTTAACAGGAGCTGACTTCATTCACTTTAGCTCTATTCCTATATTCAGCAAAAATATCTGTGCTAAATCTAAATGTAGGATCACTACAGCCAAAATTTAGTTACCTTCATGCAGTAACCTGTAAACTAAGACAGCATATACTTCCTGTCTCCGGAAGGCGGTTCAATCTCAACACATTTGAGGGTGAAATCAAAATTTCAAATTACACATTAGTCCGAGCCGATAGAGACACCGGCACAGGAGGTGGAACTGTAATTTATCTGCATCGAACCTAAAGTTTCTGTTCTATACATATTTACAATCACATCCCTGAGTCTATCTTTATAAACATTTTGCTGAGTGTGGTCTATTTACTGTTGGCATGTATATATTGTGCACCTTTAACAGACGTGATAACCGATACGACATTTCCAATACAATAAAGAACATTATAAACGATAAATTATAAACCCATAGAATAAATAAAGAAGAGTTTTACGTCACCGATTACATACCTAATCGTTTATAGTCTATTAACTGAAGACATGCAGAGTATCAGTTGTGTACTCCGAAACCTGTCGCTTCAAATCAGCACATACAAATCAATCTTAATAAAATTCGGTAACGTTGTATTAGTCACTGACAAAATTCTATACATTGGGGAAATCATTCCTTAAATAGACCCATTAAAAAGCCTAGGATTAATTCTTAAAAAATAAATTATGTTCAAAGCAGAATAATGACGTCATTTCACTCAAATCCGATCGTCTAATCAATTTGGTACTACGGCAGGCACAGATAAATGAGCTTAGGCTCATTCTTTGTATGAAATATTTAAGATTTATTTTTGACTACACAGCTATCATTTGGAACCATAAAATCAATGCACTATCTAACAAACTGACAGCACTCCACACGCACTTCCTAAAGCGTACATTTTCATATGAGACCTAATCTTTTAATATCGTTCAGACTAACCTTATAGAACAGTAATATATTTATTTTAATTACACAAATATATTAATTAACTGGACCTCCATACATTTAAGATCCATTCTAGTTGCATCATCAGAGAAACTAGGACGTGTGATTCAAATATTTACCTCCCTCGATTCCAAAACTTCTTTTACAATATGTTTCTATTCTCAAAACTAAACATACTACACAACCAATTATTCAGCGAAGCACATAACTGAAATCCAAATAGCATTAAATGTGTTGAATACGAAAACTTAACGGATATGGCTAAAAAATATCACACAAATGCGAATCAAAACGTCATTTTTGAAGTTAAAAATGATAATAGCAAAACCTAACTATTGCTATTAAATAATATGTTGGAAAAATCTTGCATCTCTTATTTACTTTCTCCCCGAGATTCAAAGGATATTTGGAATTATCATAAAAAATGATAAAGTCTCATATAATTCAAATCGTTAACGATACATTTTGATTTATTATTACAAATTGAGAGTACATTGACAGCAAAACGATATGGTAAATTCCGTAGACTCCGCAGGTATACTACAGCAATCTCTGCAAAGGAGCAGTAATGCCTAAACCGTTATTATGAGTCGGAATGCAGTTTTTATATGCTAGTCGACAGGTAAATATACGTCTATCAAGTCAAATGTCTTCAAGGCGAAAATAGATTGAGACAACGACCATCAAGTAACCATTTTGCTGACAGGGCTTATAGTTAATAAAATTCTAGTCATTATAAACACAGCTGTTTTATTTTTACAGCTCAAACTATATAATAATAATAATAATAATAATAATAATAATAATAATAATAATAATAATAATAATACATTTATTTGGCATCACAGGCCAACTGGCCCCACCATTGAAATAACAAATCAAGATTACGATATGTGGAGGTGAATGGAATTGTGACTAGCAAAGTATTTAGTAGCAGGGGGGAAGAAGAATTGATGAAGGGAAAAGTTATCATTAACATCAAGATAGTTCAATCTGGTGAAAAAAATAAAAACGAAGTTCCATTTGACTAGACAAGATCAATTGGAGTTAGTCCATGAGATGTCAGAGCATCAAAGCGGGGTAGGTTGGGTCCGGACAGATGAGTTCAAGTGTGAGATCGAAAATGATGGCGGACCGGAGGTAGACCTCGACTGATGGAGTCCTTTAACGTGGAGATTGAATTGATGGAGCGTAGCATAGACCTGGATGGAGTCTACTAGATTGAATCAAGTGAGTCTTGCAGGGGTCGCTGGCGTCCGTTGAACGAGGTTGTGATTGAAGAAAGACGAGGGGGAGTCGATGTCCGAAGCAAACCGTTGGTGGATCGGTAGGGCTGTTGAGTTTCCGGTCTTCCACTGAAGCAAGGAAGAAAAGAATTTGATGAGCAAAACGTAGTAAAGTGTCCACTATATGAATATGATGGGGTGAAATGAGCTGAAAAGTGGTATCAGTAAGTCGAGAATGAAAGATTTAAAACCAGAGGGGTAAAATGGAAAATTAGATGACTGCCTGAGGGATTTCGCCCTCCGAAATAATTAAAGAGAAAAGCCTGAGATGAAGGAAATGTTATGGATTGAGAAGGAACCAGTTTCGTTTCCAATCAGTCCTATCACGAAGAGGTTTGCTGAAGAAGTACTTATGGGCCGCCATTTTAAATTCGTGCTGGGGTAGGAGCTTTATTTCCGTGGGAAGAGCGTTGTAGACACTAGTGGCTTTGGAGAAGAGATAGAATTTTTTTAAATATGGTGGGGGTATGATTAGTTTGGACAGAAGAGTTGCTAGAACGTGTGGCGTAGTGGTGACTAGGGTGAGCAAAGTTGGAGAGTGGTAAGCGAGTTGTGATCTTTTGGATAAAAGAAATGACTGGAAGGTGAGAAGTTTTTTTGTTAACACAAAATCTACAGTAACACAATCCTCATGCAAACGAAGCATAAATAATTTTCAACTTCTAATTCAATGTTGAACTAGTGTATAGAATGCTCTATGAGCAATAAATTATTTATTATCATATAAATCTGCCTTATTCTTGTTCTTAAACCATAATCATAATAATATTTGAGATAAAATACTAATAATTGTTTTATTAGTATTGAATGAATTATAATAACTTTTATTTAAGTAAGTGTTCGTGGTCTGAGAGTACGTTACATAAATTCAATATTGAAATAGAAGTTGAAAACATGTTTTGCTTCTAATTAAACAAACATTAGGTGCGCGGGCGTTGATAACAATTATTATAATCAAGGTTGCGGACTTTTAGTGTGCGGCAGGATGCCCCAGTGTTTGGAGCACCAGATACCGAAGCATATGTGCCCAGGTTCAAAACCAATCCGCGGCAAATTCTGGCCAGTACATGATGAGTTCCCAATAAGGACGAAACCGGTCTACTGGATGAATTGCCCTTTCTACACTTTACAATTCTTACTTTAAACTGACATATGTAAGTAATTAATGAGTCAGGTGCTTATATCAAGGTCGCAACCTTGATTATAATAACAAATGTTTATGCTTCGTTTGAGCGAGTCTTGTGTTATGTTAATTATTTTAATGAAAATAAGAACTCTTCGAAGAAGAATTTATTCTTCGATTTGTAAAAGTAAAGCAGCCCTATTCGTAACGACTAGAAGACTATTGACTATATTTCTTTTTGGCATAAAGATTTCTTGATGGTTGTTGTCTCAATTAATTAGTCACTTTGATGAAGTATGACAAGGTAGATGCATATTTATCTGTTAACTAGCTTGTGGTAACTGCATTCCGACTCATAATAACAATTTAGGCACTAACTTTCTTGGTAGAGCTTGCTTGAATGTGTTTGTGTATAATACGAAAGTTAAAACGATGCAAGTTTATAATCCGAATAAATATATTACTGTCATTTAGCCATGGCAATTGAAGGTTAGCCCGAACGCGTTTTTATGCCTTGGACAAATATGAAAATGTACGCCTTAGGATGTATGCTTGAAGTCATTTCAGTTTTAATAATGGTTGTGTATTCGAGAATACATCTTAATTATGTCATAAAATGATTAAGCCTAAACTCACTTTTCCGTGATTAGACACTCGACTTTAAGTTCAATATCAGTATGATGCTGTTTATAACATTATTTATTTGTTAGAATTGCTTCTAAGTTTTTTATTTTTCCCGTTTGAGGAATGATTTCGCCAAGGTCTAGAACAGCGTCAGTGAGTAATGCATTGTCACCGAATTTTAAGAAAATGGATTCAGATATGTTGGTTTAAATTGACGTTTTGGAGTACAAAATTGATACTATGCAAGTCTTCTTGAATATACATCAAATATTGAGCTATATTTCTTGGGTTGATTGGATAAATTAGTGTGATGTTATCAGCATATCTGATAATTTTACATTATTAAACTGCGTTAATTATTAAACCCAATACAACAATAAAGAAACGTAGTCCTAATTTTGAGGCTTGTTGAACTGCAGCATAAATGAGCTGTAGAGAGAATTGCATTCCATCTAGTGTTACGACAGATTGTGTTTGTGACAAGTATTTAAATATCTATTCTAGTGTGTTTGTGCGTAATTTTATGTTTGTTAGTTCCTTGTCAATTGCGTTTACGTATGTTGTATCAAAAGCCTTAGAAATATCTAGAAATATTACAAAAACTTCGTTGTTAAAGGATAGAAACTTGTGTATTACATCAAGCAGAGTAGTTATTTTACTCAAACATGATCGTTATTTAACAGTTAAAAACTGTTTGTTGTGGAGAACTAATACATATGCAAGTATATACTAGGTGTTGCGAACCTAGTTATAAATGAGTTCAGTTGTGACCAGAAGGATAAACCAAAGACATCATAAACGGAAAGTATAATCTCATTCAAATTCGTTTCGTGCTTACTGGCGAATCATCAGTAGGAGTCGGTATTACGTCCTTAAACCACTATTTATTTTGGTGAGGAATGTGGGTTAATAGGACGCTACAATCTCCTAGACGAATGTGTAAACCTGCAGTAGTGAAGCTAACAATATATAAAGTCTCGACAATGCGACTTCAACGCTAACTCACTCTATATAATATATATAACAAGTCTGTAAAGGATACTAACGCTATGGCTATTGTGTTAGTAATCGATACCAACACTATAGTACCGAAAAGGTACATGTTACGAACACTATGGTTTCTGAGCTGTTAAATGGTACAAACATGAAGGATATCAATGTATGCTATAGTTCACCGAAATAGAGAATTACAACTATTTATGAACACCTGTTACTCCAGTAAATCCATACACTCTGGCCTTGATCGATATCCGTTATCACCTTACGTGGTAAGCATGACATCAATGAATTAAATATTTAACAGTTAAATACAGTTTGTTGCGGAGAGCTAATATATATGCAGTAAGCACGAAACGAATGTGAATGAGATTATACCTTTCGTTCATTCTGTCTTTGGTTTATCTTTCTGGTTACAACTGAACTAATTTGTAACTAGGTTTGCAACACCTAATACATACTTTCATATATATTAGCTCGCCGCAACAAACAGTATTTAACCGTTAAATATTTAATTCATTGATATCATGCTTACCGCGAAATGTGATAACTGATATCGATTAAGTCCAGAGTGTACGGATTTACTGGAGTAACAGGTGTTCAGAAATAGTTGTAATTCTCAATTTCGGTGAACTATAGCATACATTGATATCCTTCATATTGGTACGATTTAACAGCTCAGAAACCATAGTATTAGTAACATGTACCTTATCGGTACTATAATGTTGGTTTCGGTTACTAACACAAATGCCATATTGTTAGTATGCTTTACAGACTCGGTATGTATATTATATGGAGTGAGTTAGCGTTGAAGTCGCATTGTCGAGACTTTATATATTGTTAGATTCACTACTGCAGGTTTACACATTCGTCTAGGAGATTGTAGCGTCCTATTATCCCACATTATTGACCAAAATATATAGTGGTTAAAGGGCGTAATACCGGCTCCTACTGATGAGTCGCCAGTAAGCACGAAAATAATGTGAATGCGATTATACTTTCCGTTCATGCTGTCTTTGCTTGATCCTTCTGGTCACAACTGAACTGAATGAAACCAT
Source organism: Eudiplozoon nipponicum (assembly GCA_029291075.1). Lineage (NCBI taxonomy): Eukaryota > Metazoa > Platyhelminthes > Monogenea > Mazocraeidea > Diplozoidae > Eudiplozoon > Eudiplozoon nipponicum. The sequence continues at coordinate 67,544 of JAQBSW010000155.1, read as the reverse complement.
TTTGACGGGGTCTATGAAATGAAATTCCCGTTTTAGAACCCCGCGAATACTTCGGTTCAACCCTCTATGGTACACACCGTGGCCTGAATAATTCCTAATTTCACTATGGCTTTTTCAAGCAAATTGACGGCCTATCGAGATTTGTATTTTTGAAGGGCATACGCTTCTCTAGCTCCTAAGGTAAGTAGTTGATAATGCCTTGATGGACATCAGGTAAACTTGATCAATGACTTCATGTAGACCTCTCCGCAGACAGGTGCGTGGCACTCTAGCCAGATATTGTATTCGTTCCCATAGTCGAGATACTTGCGCACTAGCCAGATTTATTTTACCTCTCCGCAGACAGGTGCCTGGCACTCTAGTCAGATATTGCATTCATTCCCATAGTCGAGATACTTGTGCACTAGCCAGATTTATTTTACCTCTCTGCAGACGGATTATTGGCACGCAAGCCAGATCATGTAAATGCACGTGTCCTAAATACACCATCAAGAAATTCACAGACCCAAGATTTGTACCGGTTTGAGTGATAAAAATCTTTAAGTCTGTTGTACTGATGATGGTCCATCGTGGATGCCATTCCAGACTGGTCAGTTGAACTCATCCTAGCAAATTATTCATTTTCGATAGCCTCGCCCTTTCGGAAACTGGTAACCATATCAATACAAGAAACATTTTCCCCAAAAATTTCCCAAATGGAAAATCATAAATAATATGCGCTAGAATCGTATGCAGATTTGCAATCGACCTAAAATGCAAATCTAAACCTGAAAAGCTAAAACCAGCTGAAATATTTGTACCTATTGGCTTCCCAATTCCGGCATTAAATGAAAAAGAGGCGTTCAGCTGACCGGTCTGGAATGATATCCCTTAAGATTCATTCCAATTACTACGACAAATACAGGTATGATAGCTGAGAGGTTCTCAATAGTGTATTTAGGACACGAGCCACTACAGGATTTATGAAGCGAATAAATTATTACTTGAATCATTCAGAGACTAATTGTGATTATCATAAAGAATAACTTATTTGGAGTCGTAAAAATGTAACAATGGTAAACAAAAAACTGAAACACTGCAGATGGCAGAAAATAAAAAAAATCGGCCAGATAGATAGCTTGTGCCAACAATCAATTGATCAAAATCCATAATTACGTTAATGCACAAAACTCTTCAAATTACAAAATAGCTACAAAAAGATCCGATTGATCACCACTTTCCAGTATGCGTCTGTTTTGTCTTCGATCAGGCTGAGTGCGTATTCGTCCTTTTCTTCCGAAGGCTTCAACATCATTCATACTAACCATGTTGTATTAAGCAATCTTAAATAAAGAAGAAATGCGTCTACAAACAAACGTAATCTGTTCTCACTGGTTTACAGAGCTGTCTCACTAGTGCCTATGCTTCCTTGCCCACAACTTAGTCTTCCGGCTTTTTCAACACTGCTATTCTCGATTGATCACAATTTCCATTTCCTTTTTGTCTTCGATCGGGCTGGGTTTGTATTCGTCCCATTGTAAATGCGGTTCTATCACATCTTTGTTTACTGGCGAGGTTTCGGTGCTTAATTTCCACCACGTCCTCCGGCAACTATACACAGTACAATACTCACAATAGCATATTTAAGCAAATGTGGTAACCTCGTTCTGAAACCGTTCTATTTATATTTTATTCTTTTGATTCATCACTGGTTTTAAACATAGAATTTGTCTCAGTAACTAAACTTAATATATGCATATATCTAGCGCACATGAAAAATCTCACTCAACAAATAAATCTACATATATATATATATATATATATCCACATCTATTTTCAATTAGCAGACGAATCCTTACCTTAGTATAATTTCAGCTATCTCAAATTCCCGGTATACATAATCTCATCTCGTGTGCACAATGTTGTAGAGGAGGGAGAAAGTATCGAAAATTTTTGTTATAGCTGTACTGTTACTATGTTACGCTAATCAAAGTTAAAAGTTCAAAACTGATAAAACAAAAAACTTGAATGTCATATACTGTGTTTTATTTTAAGCCGAGAACTCTAATGTATACAATGGTGTATGAGATATTGTGCACCTAGTAACAAATTAGTTTAAATATGTTGCAGATGGTTACCTAGATGGAAAGAGAGTGAATGTCAGAGCGACGCTTAGGTCAAAAATAAAGAAAGAAAGGAAGAGAGAGTATGGACAAACTAATAGTAAGCACAATGCAAAGTTAAGCAACGCCTATAAATTATTGCATAAGTATATATGCTCATATAAATAAAATAAATCATTATACCTATATACATATATATGTAAATATAATATCGTAGTATCCTTATATATATAAAGACAATTACAATTAATAATGTTGCGTTATGTTCTAGAAACTAGCCCACTGTGTCACCTAAGCAACGCACTGCATTCAATTTCTATTTATATACTAAATTAAGTTTTTAACCAGTCTTTAATTTCAGGAGGAGACTTTATGACGTTGTTTTCGACCCTAGTTCCACCTGGTCTTGCCTGATTTTTCGTTATAGAACAGATGCAATTGCAATTAGAAAATCATATTTGAATACGGAATTTTTGTTTGATTTTGTTATGCATCTGTTGTTTAAAGAAAGTAAACAAATGTCAAAGAACAAAAAGAAATTCACAAATACGAACATTATCTTCATTATTTATAACTCATCAAGTAGTTATCAGAGCTGTCGCAGGAGGGATTTTTACCAGTAATTTTCCATGCTTCTGAAAAAATGCATAGTCAATTCTGCCATAATACTTAAATTTAATATAATTTATCCAGCTGAATTGGTTCCCGTACAATAATTAGAGAACATGGATGTATCTCAAAGATTTAAGCCAAATGTGATATCAAATAGAATGAAATTGGAAAAAATTCTTGAGTAAATAGCTGGAAATGAATGACATCGTTGATCAAGTAGATGAGTTGTAAAATTGAAACAAAGGATTTCTGTTTCAAATCGTGACCGCGTCTATTCTATTTGATGTTTAATATGTTCCTGATAAAATTGACACCGGTCCAGTTGGTGAATTTTAATTTCTTTCCTGTGCAATTCTTAGTTCATACGGAAAAAAATTTATAGCCAAATACTGCTATTGCGCATGTATGCATTCATGTCGATAAGCGGATTTTTGTATCAAATTAGTGCCAGTTTGCGTGGGAATTTTTGTTCATGCGGACTGCTTTAAGCACGGTTCTGAAGAAAACAACCAGCACAAATTATCGAAATACTGAATAAAAACTTTTTTTTTATGAGAAAGCAAGAAATATAACCTGACCTGTGTTGTGGTTAACATAGGCTGAATTCCGGTTGTTTTCTTCCTTGAAGATATTTCGGCATAATTTAGCTCACCCATCACCAAATTAAAAAAAGCAAACTAATGAAGCCAGTGCGATATTTCCTCTAGCCATATCATTTATACTTCTGATTGACTTTTCACTATATAGTTGTGTGCCACATACGTGTGCGTGTGTGCATATATGTCAATAATTGCACTATTCATCCACCAAAGTAATACAAGATTGGCAGAATACAAAATTACAACTGTGTTAGTCGCAACACAGATCAGGTAATTATTATAAATCCAGTTTCGCAACTTTTGTATTCCAATAAAGCAATCAATATTTTTCCAAATTGTCATTAACTGTATCAGGTAAAAGAATCGTGTTGTTGATGTTTTTTATGTTAAGCTATAAAAACCTCTTAAAATTGAAAGTAAATTGATAAAAAACATGGAAGAGGATATAACATTTAATATTTAACTAAACTAGAAAATGTATAATTATTATCGCTCAGTTATTTAATCCATCAAAGTTATATATATATATATATATATATATATATATATATATATATATATATATATTTGTGTTTGTGTGCTACTAATATAAACTAAGCATTGCGTCAGGTAGCAATAGCAATTCATTCAGCAGTTCGCTTTTGCACTTATAGGAACGTCAAATATTACCCAGAATTTGCGAACCTGAAACACGTTTACTTCAGAGTCTGAGACCATCTACTGCGCCACTTCTGCCGCACACTTCACGCAATTTTAGGCCTTACACGAGATTTTTTTTATTGATAAGCCATTACTTGATGTGCAACCTATGTTAAATCTCTTTATACCTGAAGTTTTAAAACACCACTACCAATTCGCCAACATACAAAATACACCATGTCACTAGAGGGAAGTATATCTTATTGAAGTCTGATTGAAAAATTTTGATAATATGCTTATCATCACTATAAACTCAACAATGCATCAGTTAAGAAAGGCAATTCATCAAGTAAACCACTTTTGATCTTCTACGAAATTTGTCAAATATCGTTTAGAATTTTTTGCGTTGACCTGTTCCAACCCTGGGACTCTACATATTGCGTCAAACCTATTGCACACTAAACCATATAATAAGTCAAATATCAACATATGATCCTGGCTAATAAAAGGCCAACCAAAGATCTTGCGTGGTATATGAATTAACGTTGGTTGTAATGCGCGACAAGGGTGGTATAGTGGGAAAAGGTAAACGAGCCCCGGTTCAAGTCCAATCAGCGGCAAATCTTAGGTAGTAATTCATGAGTTTCTGATGAGGGCAAAACCGGTATACTGGATGAATTTCCTTTGCTACCTGATGCTATGTTTAGCTTTTCCCGATGCAATATATATATAATCAAAATGCAGTCATTAATCTTCAGATAAGATATATATATATATTTGACAAGTTAGCAATAAAAACAAAACCGGCCTACCTGACGACTGACCTGCGCTAATTTGTGTAATATTTATTTTATACTGACCTAATGTATATGATCAAAATCCTGACACATCTTTCATTAATATATATATATATATATATATATATATATATATATGCACATATATAATGTAATGATAAACGAAACGATGAATCAGTTAGCATAGGCAATTCATCAAGTAGTGCGGAGTCGTCCATATTGGAATCTCGTAAACTATTTTCCAGAATTTGCAGCCACAAGGACTCGAACCAAGGTTTTTAGCTTTTGAGACATTCAATTATATATTATCCTACCTGTGCCGTACATTTCATGCATTTTATATAGATATCTAGGTCTTTTTGAGTATACCTTGCATTCTGATGTGGCCAGTTTGGCAACTATTTGGACCTTATGTTCTATAGCCACCAACGATTTGTTATTATGTAAAAAAACACGTTCCACTTGGTGAGTTAATAATCAATTTAGATTTTGTGATTGGATTTGGAGAATATTTATGTTGTCAGTATAAACTTGACATTGAATATATTACAAAAGGTAATTCATTAAGCAGACCGATTTCGTTGTTTTTGGAAACCCGTCAAGATATTTGCAGAATTCACACGGTAGCTGAAAGCAAGACTTACAAAAAAACAGGATTCGGTTCGAGCCCGACAACGGAAAATTATGTCAAATATGTGACGAGTTCCAAATATGGAAGAAACCGATCTAATTGACGAATTTCTCTTCTAACCTTGCACAGTGTCTTTTTTATACTGAAAACAACTTTTTTCTTCCAAATAAGTTCGAATCAGGAAAAATTGATTATTGTTTTGCATATATGCTTGCTGTAGTTTATAGTAAACCTAAACATTAAATAGTCAATGATTCATATATAAATGTTGAGCAGTTATATTTCGCAAAATAAAGTAATACGAATTTAAAGAAAAGAGAGTTAGACTCGCGGTTGGATTAAGTTTAACGAGATGTGAAATTCTTTTTAATTTTAACTACAGTTTGAAGGCTCTCAAAGTGATCGAGTTGAACGAGGCTGACATTAACGAAAGCCTCGATGTCGTCAAAGAAGCGAAGCTGTTGGCGCAAATGCAGCATCCTTTTATAATGAAGTACCATGAAAGTTTTGTTGAGGACGGAAAATACTGCATTGTGACTGAACTTTGCAATGTAAGTTGTTGTATTGTGTGTGTGTGTGTGTGTGTGTGTGTGTGTGTAGTTTTATGTTTCTAGTTAAACTCTTCATGTAGTTTAAGACACATTAGCAAACCAATAACTGCATGTTACAAACTTAGTGCTCTATCAAATGCAATCGTGTGGTCCGAATAGCCTGAAAGGTTTACCTGATCTGCGTTTTGACTAACGCAGTTAGTTTAGCCAGTAGTTTTCGGTCTTCAACAAAATATTTCGGGTGCCTTTATCGGCAGCCTTCTTCAAGTGGTCCATCATCACCAGTTTAACAAAACAAACTAATGGAGCAAGCTTGGTTCGGTTAGTTAAACGAACATTGGTCGCGTGGGCGGTGAAAACAATTATTATAATCAAGGTTGCGCTATTGATATAAGCATCTGTCCCATTAATTACTTACATATATCGGTATAAACTAAGAATTGTATAGTGTAGAAAGGGAAAATCATCCAGTAGACCGGTTCCATCCTTATTGGGAATTCATCATGTACTGGCCAGAATTTGCTGCGAACAAGGCTCGAACCTTGGCACGTCTGCTTCGGAATCTGGTGCTCTAACCACTGAGCCACCCTGCCGCACACTACACTACACAAAATTTTCAGTTATATACTAACTAATGTAACTTGGTTAGTCTATTTTTCCTTTAGGTGGAGCTCATATGGCATCCATTTAGACCCAAAGTTCCAAATAACCATCCCAAATCTGTCATTACTGAACAGACACCACACTACATGGGGAAGTGGTATTGAAATGAACATTTATATAATTAAACGAACATTGCAAACATCTGCAAAAATATTTTTCTTTTAATCTGAAAGAATTTTGCTATTGCCCACGGAACTCAATAGTATAGCAGTGACAAATTAACGTTTTATGCATTCATAGATGCTGTATAGATTTCAGCATCCACAGATATTACCATTTTCAAGCTCACCGGGATAAAGCATTTAAAGAAATTCTTTATTTTTATTCCGTTGGCTTAGTGATTAAACAGCGAACTGCTATGCCGTGTGTTTCTGGTTTCAGCATCAGTGAGTTTCCATACTACTGATTATATCATTCCGTAAAATCTGAGATAATTAACTGCTGCTGCTGCTGCTAGAACTCTGCGCGTCCTAGCTAAATGAAGAAAGATTACAGATTAAATCGGCCATACAAGTTGATTTAAAAATATATATCGCCGAAAATATTTTTAGGGTTAAGCAACACTGCCCTCAATTTCCACGCTAAAATCTTGTATTTCTAGAACATAAATCATAAACGCAATGTTCCTGCACTCTGAAGTGTGGTTGCTTATGTGCAGATTATATTTATACATTTAAATAAGCCTCTTAAACCATGTTACTATTTCTTTCTTATGGTGTTAATTGTCTTCTGGCGCATTTCCTTACTGTCAACTATCAAAAATAAGTTTTCAGAAACATAATTTTTAGTACTTATTTCAAAATGTTCGTTGAAAATTTGATGTTTAAGAAAATTTACAAGCGTCACACATACAGGTTTTTATTACTGTGCACAAAACCTGCATAAACTGCGTTTGGATTTTTACAGTGAAATTATATCTGATAACTATTTTGCAAATAAATTTATAATAATACATACATCCGCAGATTTAATTAAATTCGAAAGATTTTCTACAAAATCCTTTGGATTCTATTAAAATTGTATCATTTGAGGCTCCAAGATTTGGCACAAAATTATTCATATTATATCGTAAATATAATCGTAAAAATGATGTTTAAACAAAATTATTTGTATATGGGCAACTGCGTAACTGGAATTCGTAACAAACTGTAGGCATTTATGCCAAAGTGCGCGAAGCGTTTGGCAATATTTAAAGGATATGCCCATTTCACATAGTGCAGTCTCAGCATAAATTGGCCACACATCCAATAGCTTATATAATTTTTGTTGCGGAGAAATAATATATATGTAAATAGTAACAAATCAGTGCAAATAACACCAATAGAATAAGGCAAAGTCAGCATGAATCAAAGGTGTGATCTCATGTACACATGCATTGCGTGCTTACTGGTGATACATCAGTGGGAGTTGCTAATATTCCCAATACCCACTCTATATTTTTGTCGTGGAATGTACCGTCTAATTGTCAAACATTACTTGACCAATTTTATAGAGGGTAAGGGACCAAAGCCGACTCCAACTGATGAGTCTCCAGTAAACACTAAACGCATGTGTAGATGAGGTTATACCTATCGTTCATGGTGACTTTGGTTTATCCTTCTGGTCCTATTTTCATTACTATGTTATAATGCGCGTAACATAATGTACACAATTGTCCGATAGCTTGTTTTGCGTTTATTCCTGAGCACTAACTTAATTTATCTTCCAGGTATCTTGCGTTTCCTAGGAATTTTAATGAAATCAATTAACGCAATTTTGCTCCGATAAATATGCACTAAATAATAAATGGTTATATATTAGACAAAAATATTTCTCAGTTTCCATTATAAAATATCTTATTTATATTCTTGTAAAATTAATTTGTCTTTACTTTTTTAAATAATAAACGTTATTTAATTATTTATTTCCTTGGTTCTACATTAAAGAAATTCAAGGCCAGTGTTCCAGTTAAGTAACAAATGGAATTTTGTAATTTCCTTGACACACCGGTAATGCCGCTCATGTAATTAATCTTAAAAAAGCTTGCGTTCCTTCGCTAGTTCATTTTCTACTACATTTGGAAAAAAGGGTTTATATTTATAATTCTTACCTAAGATTATCAGTTTCCGGTTAATTGAAATAAATAATCTCTGACAACAATTTCAAATAAAACTCGCAGTTTTCTATACACAACTTTTATTACGAACCACCATCTTCATTCTGCTCGGAATTGCTTTTAGGGTGGAGATCTAAGTGTATATTTGTCGAAATTGAAAGAGTCTGGCAAGCACATGACCGAGGAAAAAGCGACAAAATGGTTCATTCAGTTGGTCTTAGCCGCATGTTATATGCACGAACGGAAGATTCTACATAGAGATCTTAAAACCAGGTCAGTTCAGTATGCGCACACAAAATTATTTTCTATTTAAAAAAATTTATTTGAAAACATTTTACTCGTAACTCAATATGCATTATGAATTAAAACTGAAATATTCATTTTTTTCATATTATCATTTTGAAGACATATTTTTTCAGAAACTGTTACAGAGCTGATAAAGAAGCGCAGTGAGGGATAAAATAATACTTTTCTCCTGAGCTAAACCATGTTAAATGTTCAACATTTCATCGCTTATTTCTAGTAACAATAAAATTAAAAAGTAAAAAAAGCACATAGAAGGCTAATGCAAAATAAACGATTTAATATTTACCTATTTTCCAAATTTCTTTTTTTAAACCGTGGTTGATATAATCTGTTGTTATTTTAATTTCAGCCTAGTTGAATGCGTAATCCCACTTTTGCAGAATACCTTGTTTATTGATGAAAAGCTTATTTAGGAAAAGCAGGTTTATACAAGACAAACAAACAAATTACTTTCGATTGGAGTACACATACGTGCGTATAAGTTGTTGTGTGCGTGGGGCTGATGTGGATATTTTCGTATATACGTGTGGGTATAAGAGAATAGGTATTAAGACCGGATATTAGGGCAGAGAATAAAAATAATTTATGAAGTAAAACAAATATAAATATGTATTTCTCGACTGAGGATACCACATTTGCCACAAGATGCTTTTTTAGGAGATTATGCTGTCAATCCTCAAGATGAGAATGCAAATGAAGTCCCGAAAATTTGTAAAAAAATCAAAAAATTTGGCTTCGAAGTCACTTTCCGACAAACAGCTGATGGACGGCTTCAGAGTGAAAGGACAAGTGAGAACCCATCAATCAATGCCAGACAAAATCTTTGCGCCAGTAAATGTAGAGGAATCTAGATTTTGCCGATCTACGAGTGCTATGAATTGTACCACACAAGAAAAATTCGGAATAGAAAAAACTTAATTACTAGTTTTTCGTTACTTTAATTTTAAAGAGAGAGAGAGAGAGAGAGAGAGAGAATGTAGCAACGGAGATCAACTGCAATAGATGGGTTATTTTCGTTTTTTACTTTTAAAACACTTGGTTATTAGCTTTGTTCAGAGTGGAATTGTAGAGAGCGTTGTTTTCGACCATTGTGGAGTTTTTCTCTTCTCTTTTCCAGTTTCGTTTGTAATTAAAAACTCATGGATTCGCTTCTTTATTAACGGACAGGCATATCAAGGTTGCAATATAAGCAGCTATAACATATGTGAAGATAAACGATATTGGATTGTGCGATTTCAGATGGCTTATTATTAACATTTACATCGAACAGGCATTTTTTCGCAAAATGATACGTTAATTTTGCATAAGGCATCCGTTTATTATTTACTTTTAACTTGTTGTTGTCCTAAACAAACTAAAAGTTGCCCTAAACAGCGCTAACAATTGGAATTCAAATTCCTCAGTAATGATTTATTTCATTCTGCAGGATACACTTTGTAGCAAAATTTCTTTTCCGGGAAATTTGGAATGCACTGTGATAATAGATTAATTATTTAAAGTTGTATTGCTTTCTCAAAATTTGTCTGCATAAAATATCATCCTTCACAATATTAATACACCAAAAAAGGCAGTGCTTTAGATTAAGTGGATTTGTACACTGAAATAAAACAATGAAGATGGCTATTTAAATCACGATTGCGATCTTAATATAAACACCTCCTCCATTATTTACAATCATTTTCAAGTATAAACTAAGTATTGTATATTATGGAAAAGGCAATTCACTCAGTAGACCGGTTTCGTCCTCATTGGGAACGCATCACGTACTAGCCAGAATATGTCGCGGACAGGGCACAAACCTGCGTACGTCGGCTTCGGAATCTGGTACTCTAACCACTGAGCTACCCTGCCGCATACAACACTTCACACAAAATTCATTTATATACTAACTAATGTAACTTGGTCAGTGTAATTTTGTTTTAGGTGGAACTTATAGGGCATCCATTTAAACCAAAAGTTCCAATTAAACATCTTCAATCTGTCAATATAGAACAGACACCACGCTACATGCTGAAGTGATATTGAATTTAACATCTGTACAAATAAATAAACAATGTTTGCGCGGCCTGTGAGAACAATTACTAGAATCAAGGTTGCAATCATGATACAAGCCCCTGACCCATTGGTTAAAAAGATTTGTCAGTATGAACTAAGAATTGTATAGAGTAGAAAAGTAGCTCATCGCGTACTGTCCAGAATTTCACCGGAAAGTGCTCATCTGCTTCGGGATCTGGTGATCTAATCACTGAACTGCCCTGCAGCACACTGAACAGACTTTTCAGTTATATATTAATTAATGTTTTTTTCGTTAGCCTATACTTTAGATGGAGCTTATATAGCATCACATTAGACTAAATTTTTCAACTTACCATAGTATAGATTAAGCATAGTATAGTGTTGAAAAGGCAGTTCATCTAGTGGACCAGTTTCGCCCTTGTTGGGAACTCATCCCTTTATGTCCAGAATTTTCTGCGGAAAGGGCTGGAAGCTAAGCACGTCTGCTTCGGAGTCTGGTGCTCTAATCACAGAGCTACCCTACCGAGCAATTCATACTTTTAAGTTATACACTTACTAATATTTCTTGGTTAGTCTATCCTTTATGTGGCGCTTATATGGCATTCCTTAAGACTCCAAATTCCAACTAACCATTTCCAATCTGATATTTTAGAACAGAGACCACGCAACATAGGCAAGTCGTATTGAATTGAACATTTATACAATTAAATGAACAATGGTTGTGCGGGTGGTAATAACAGGTACTATAATCGATTTGCTTTTTTGATCTAAACTCCTGACCAATTATGAACATACATTTGTCAGTGTAATCTAAACAGTGAATAGTTTCGTGTGGAATTTTGTCTACTAGACCGATTTCGTCCTTATTAAGAACTTATCATGCACTAGCCGGAATTTGTCGCCGACAGGACTCGAACCTGTGTACGTCTCGTTCGTAATTTGGTGTTCTAAACACAAGGCCACCCTGCTGCATGCTATACACATTTTTCATCTATATACCATATAATATTTCTTGGTTAGCCTATCCATTAGGTAGAGATTATATGGCCTGCCTTAGGAACCTTCAAAATAACCATTCTCAATCTATCATTAATAGAACAGGCACCACGCTACATGAGGAAGTGGTATTGAATTGAACTTTTATATAATTAAATGAACATTGGTTGTGCGAGTGGTGATAACAGGTACTATAATCAATGTTGCGGTCTTCATATTAACATCTGAACCATTATATACAGACATTTTTCCGTATAAATTAACCATATTTTAGTGTTGAACAGACAATTCATCCGGTAGACCGATTACGTCCTTATTGGGAACTCAACACGTACTATCTAGAATTGTTCGCTATCAGAGAACAAACCTGGGCTTGTCCACGTTTGAATCTGGTGCTCTAACCACTGAGCAACCTTTCCGCACACTACACAAACTTTTCATATATTTAATAATTAATGTTTCTTGGTTAGCCTATCCTTTACGATGTGCTAATATGGCATCCATTTGGGCACAAAGCTCCTATTAACCATCCCCAAACTGTTGTTATAGAACAGACATCACGCTACATGGGGAAGTGGTATTGAATTGATCATTTATATAATTAAATGAAAATTAGTTGCGCGGGCTGTGATAACAAGTCCTATAATCAAAGATGCGATCTTGATATTAATTGCTCTCTTTATGTTAATATTAGCATCTTTCTTTATTAATCCATCTAATAAAATTAGACAGTCTTTTTCATGCTCTGATGCAAAACTGATATTTTTGTGCGCTTTATTGAAACATTTAAGCAGTGTTCATGATTGCGACCTCTTCTAAGAACATGAAAAGTACTTTCAACGTGCCGTTATTATTGGGCACTTCTTATACTGTCACTATATAATGCGTTATCGAGATGGCCTAGGAAATTCTCTGCCAACACTAAAGATAGGCGGCTCCCAATTTCCTGACACTCAATCTGTCTATGAATGTTTCCATTAAAAAAACTACACATCTTTTGTGCATGGCAAAATAAGCTTGCATATGGTAGGATCTGAGAATGGCGAGGTAATATGATTTTATCTACCACTAGAACTAAACTATCAATGATTTCTTCAATTGGAACTTTAGTAATAAAAAACGTAATATCAAAAGACACCATATTTTTGTTTTTAAAATATATATTTTGCATTACGATAACAATCTAAAAAGAATCGGCAACCGAATAATTACCCAATAGTTTTCGTAATAGTTCCACTGTATGAACAATTCTTTTAGCCAATTCCCGGAATGGGAAATTGAACATTGATAATATTGGTCTCATAGGACACCTTTTTTCGTGAATTTGGTAGTACGCATATTGTTAGTGTAGATGATCTAACTAATTAGGTCCTCTGTGCAATAGTCTCACAAAATAAAGCTGCATGTGTTAAGATTTTAATTTCAGGCATTATTGTTCTCAACTTTGTTTACTTTTGATGCACCATCTAGACGCGCGAATTTTGTATTTTAATTCAACTGGTTCTCCAAATTTTGTATACAGTCTGATTTTTCTATTATTACAACGTTCTTGTCTTAATCAGTGTGTAGTATTCAATGTCTGTCTTTCTGCTGATATCTGTCAGAACATTTAAATGTTGCTTTGTCAATGCATGCTGTTCTTCGCATTTGAACGGTTTTAAATATGATGCTTGATCAACTAAAGTATCTTTAAACCAGTATTTATAATCAATGCCTGTAGATTCTAAGTGTGCCTTTTGTTCAGTGAAAAATTCAAATGCTATCTCAAAATGAATATTGCTTTTATCTGGATGATCAAATCCATAATTTTGTCTCACCAATATTCCTTCTGTTGCTACTTTGATAGTCCAAGCAAAAATTTATCAGTGTTTGTCAGTATTAAATCACACAAAATTAGTTCATCTAGTTTTTCGAAGATTGTTTTGGAATGCGAGTTTTAATAAAGTTCATAGTACCATATCCACGTTTAAAAATTAAAAAAGAAATTCTATCAGATACAAGAATCGGTTCTCTATCATATTTTTCTCTATAGAAAATAAGATTTATTTCTAGTGATGATAAAATGTAGAACGCAAATAACGTTTCTATGGGAAGAACAATATTATCTGTGTATTAATCAAATGCATTACCTGGAGATTTGGTTCGCAGTTCGCGCAAGCCGAAACTAGAGGTCAATCGAAGAAATCTTGCAAAGCTGGTGTGTTCCAGAATTGAACAAATAAAAGAAGAAGCAGTTTTGTGTGAAAGAATCGGGTGTGCATCTTCAGTATTGGATTATCTATGTATTTGTGGAAGAGTGCAATTTTTTATGTATTCGCCAGTTATATTGAAGCAAGACAAAAGATATATTTTGAAAAAAAATTATAAAATGCTATAAAACCTGAAGTTCAGTGTGATTTACTATTGGCCAATACTGAAAAATTTGTGCTTTAACTATCGCAAAAGCAAATCCATCAGCTAACAACGGAAGCACTATCGATGGAACAAAATTATGGGATTTAACATCCAGATAAATGCGATATTCATTTTGAGGCAGAACTTGAATTGCTATTTGAACAAACAGCCATCTTAAATTATAGAAATTGGTTCAAATCTAATTTAGTTGTCCAGGCTTCACCTCTGAAATCGTTCAATTGCGCAGATCAGCATGCATTGTCAAAGCAAAATTTCAAGGCGCTGAAAAATATCAGCAGAAATGCAGACATCAATATACTACGCATTGATAAATGCAAGAATGTTGTTATAATTGACAAATCAGCCTATATACCAAAGATGGAGAGCATGTTGAATGGCAAAACATAGTTCTCGCGTCTAGAAGGTACATCAGATGAAATAAACAAAGTTGTGCGTAAAGAAATATATTAAATTAAATTCTTAACATATGCAGATTTATTTGATGAGATCGTTGCACAGGAGCCCTAATTAGTTCGATCATCTACACCAATAATATACGGACTACAAAAAACACGCAAAATGTTATCTTATGAGACCAACTTTATCGATGTTTAAAAATCCATACCGGACATTGGCTGAAAGATTTGTCCGTATACTGGAACCATTTCGCGAACTAATAGGTAATAACTATAATATCACTTCAATGTGTGTACACATGCAGAAAAGTACACAAACCAATTTGACATAAACTTACCTAGTGAAAAAAACAAATTATGCTTAATAGATCTAACAACATGTATAAATGGAGCAGTTTAAACTAAAATTTTCCACTTGACATAATGATTGTCAAATTGTTTGTGTGATGTGCTTTCCATTGAAAAAGACTTCCATATGCGGAATTCGAAATATTTGGAAAAATCAGGTAGACAGCGGATGCAAACACCTCGTATCGCAACCCGAGGAAAAGCTTACTAATCTATTCCCTGTCGTGCAGCATTTGTACAGATGTTCCAATTGAAGAAGCCATTAATAGTTTAGTTCAAGTTTTAGACCTAAAGATAATACCTCGCCGGCCTCAGATTATACCCTAAACAAGCTTTTTTCACTATGCACGTAAAAAGCACAGTTTCGTTTTAGTGAAAAACTTCATAGACAGATTTATGGTGTGGAAATGGGGAGATCCCTATCATTAACGGTGGCTGCGGTTTTCTTAGGCCATCTTGAAAACACATTAAAGAGTGGCATTAGTAGATGTGCAGAATAAGAACAGTATGTTGGCGATATTTATCGTGTTCTTAAAAGCAGGTTGCAATCACGAACGCCACTTCAAAGTTTCAATAAGGCGTATAAAAATATCAGTTTCACGTCTTAACATGAGAAAGACGATTGTCTACCTCTTGGATGAGCTAATTAAGAAAGATGCTGAACATAAAATAAATAGCGCAAATTATCTTAAATCATCCTGATCTGCACTGTACTTGCACTCTAGCAGTTTTGTGCATTTTCAATATAGATAATCAACAGTTTGTGGCTGTATTTCAGTAATTGTCAGATTGGTTAGTTCAGATTCAAATGGCGACGAATATACTAAAGCAAAAAATTATCATACGTTTAAGGGATTTCCCAAACAGCTCATTGGGTCAAACTTTTAAACAGGAAATCTAAAGAAACAGACGATTTTATAGAAATTTGCTTGAACAACTCATTAAGAGAGATGTTGTTATTCGCAAAGCACAGAAGAAAGTTGAAACGGCATTTAAACGTAAATTTAACGCAACTGAATAATGAGTGTTATTACGGGTAATAACCTTGTCTTTAATTTTAATTAAATCAAACAGTCATTAATATGGAAAATAAATATTATTTTTTAATGTACATGCGCAAATTGACCGGCAACTAACCGAGGCCGAATGGGAGACGGTTAAATACTCAAATGAAAGATCATTGCAACTTAAACGCCTATGTTAAATCAAATGGTGAACAAACGTCTGCTTATGCGCAACATAGCATTAAAACCTCAAATTAGTGTTCTTCAGACGTGGCATTAAAGATAATTACTATGCGCAATACCAGAAATGTCTTAGTCCAACATGAAGCTCTATGAATAAAAAAACTGCACCTGAATTTATGCAAGCAGAAAAAGCATGTTAGAAAATTGCAATTGAATTAGAGTTAATGCTCAGAAAGCATGTTAGAAAATTAAAATTGAATTAGAGATGATGCTCACTATTGGTTAGTTATTCCCTTATTTTACACGATTCAACGTTTTAATTCTCTGTTCTATTTTGCCTTTCAATATATATATATATATATATATATATATATATATATATATATATATATATATTATGTAAATATGTAGATACTAATGAATAATTTGTGCAAGAAACAGTTCTTATATCCGATAAAAAATTTTTTTGGTTTTGCACATGGACCTGGTGCTATGATTTTTAATGAGGCTCGCATATCCAATCCAACTTATACTTTCCTTTCATGCTTTCATTAGTTTATCCTTCTGTTCATATTTAAAATAATTTTTTACTAGGTGCACATCACCTAAAACTTAATTTGATATATAGTAGTTCTCCGCCGCAAAAGGTATCCAATTTCATGTTGTTTGCTTTCAGAAATCAGCCGTGTGATTTGCCGAATATGTCAGTCAAATTGAGATCTGAAGTAAATAAAACGGAACTTTCTATCTGTTTTGATTATACCTACTATTTCATTAGGAATTTTTAATGCACAAGATATATTTTAATTTGTTTGTGTTGGGTTATTTTACTTTGAATAAATACCAACCATACTTTGTTCCACTCAACAAGCAACATAGAAAAAAAATCGTGAGTTGAATTCGGCGACTCTATCAGATTTCCCATTGTTTTCATCGAATTTAATGGTAAACTGACATACAAAGGTTAAACCGAAATGTAGGTAATGGTATTAAAATTCATAAATACAATACTTACACCTACCTGTCCTGCATACCTTGTACTTGACTGAAATGCATACTAAAAAAAGTTATTGTGGTTTAATTTTCATCTGCAATTTTCCTGACATGGTCTGATGATGATCTTGGAAGATTGAAACGTGTCAAAACCAACTATTGTCTACGCTTTTTTCATTGTTTAAGTGGTTAAATAAAATTTTAAGATTTATATTGATTAACTGTTATAACTAACCACGCAATCAATGATTGCCTAATTAAACAACTTACCAATTTTCTTTACGAAGGACATTATGCTGAGTATAGGGGTGCTTTAGTCGCGTATGTGTGTATTTTGCTTCTGTTTGGATAACTTCATAGGAAACATTCGCATTCAGTGCAAAATTCGCTTTTTTATTGCATAATGTTTAAAAATAATATAGCAGAAGTAAAAAGTTACCCATATTTTCTTATAATAAATTTTGCTTAAAAATCCTGTTTTGGATTTGCAACGAGAACACGAAATAATTGAACAAAAATAGTTATTGTCACCTACAATTGGTACAAAAACTTATTTTTTGCTTTCCTTACTTCTCGTGGATGAGATGAAACGAAGTGATAGAACAGTTTGTTCTGTATGCAATTGCTTTCCGTCAAATATGCAGTTTTGCTAATCTAGAGTCGACTTTCTTCTATATCAAACGTGCTTGACGTCTTGTGAATTAAGTTTTTTTAGACGTAACATGATAATATTTTATTTTTGGTATACATAGGCATAACTTTGTTCACTTATAGCCAATAAGCTAGACCGAAGCAAATTTGACGAATGCTATGATGCATTCCTTCAGTGTGCTTCGTGACTTAGGGCCAGTACTTTGTCGTAACTCGCATTTTTGTTTAACTATAGTTAGATAAAAAGAAGTTCCCAAAATTCTATAATTTGAAACTATAATTTAATTTACAACATGCACATTATTCGTAAGCAAATATGACAAGTAAGTACTAACTTCTAAAAAACTAACGCATCAAACTCACAGAAAAGTACAAATGCGATAAAAATACCGAAAATGTAATTTGAACTACAGCAAAATTAAAATAGTTCAAACTTATTGGTGGTTAATTAGGCTAATTTACAATAATTTTAATAAGTGAAGAAAGCTTGCGATTTCAATTTCTCCATTAATTCTTTTATGGCGTTTGTGTACCAATTTTTTACATGAAGAGATATCTTCACGTTAAAATGTCTATATAAAAATTTTATTACTTATGTGTGCAGTGTGGGTATTGCTTGTGATCTACAAAAAATTTAGTTTAAAAAAATGGAATATTATCAAACTTAAATGTAGAGATCTTGTTTTATTCTCAATGCGTGTTTTAAAGCCATTGTATTTTAGGCTATGCGACGAACCTTATTAAACCAAAATCCTGTCGTGATATTACAAAACTTAATACGTACGAGGCCGTAAGCAAAATCAATTCTAAACGTTAAGCGTCAATGGACTACGGCTAATTGGCATGAAAACGCATTCAAAATGTTGCAAGAAAGTATTGACTCACGCAATGCACTGCATGCGAAATACAGAGTTAGCAGCAATTACATTTTTAATTATCTAATTGTGTCTTTTGAAATGCGGGCCTTAATACAATTCATAGTGCCCTTTCCATGTGCAAATAGAAAAAGAATTGTTTTCAGTTACAATAACCGTTTCTTTCTCATATTCTTATCAGTTATCTAGAAATGAACATCTCTTTATATATAAATTAAATAGAAAAATAAAATATTATAAATGTAAATATGGAGAGAGTGTGAAATAAGGGAACATCCATTTAATTGCGTGCATCACATCCAGTTCAAACTCAATTCCTGAACATGCTTCTTCTGTTTGCACAGAACCAGCTGCAATTTGTTTATCCATAAAGTTTCGTCTGTGGCTAAATCCCTTGTATTATAGCATTCAGTAATTATCTTAAATGCCACTTCTGGAGAACTTACGTGTGAGGTTTCAACGATGTGTTGCGCAATTGCAGACTTGTATTCACCATTTGATTTAAAACAGGCGTTTAATTTGCCATGTTCTCTCATTCAAGTAACTAATTGTTTGTTCGATCAGTCGAATGAGAGAATACTGCAATTTAAACGCTGGCTTTTAATCAAATTGTAAATACATATCTATAATCGCGCAACTCATCGTTGAAACCTCATACATATGTTCACCAGACGTAGCAATTAAAATAATTACTAAATTCAATAACAGAACGGAGTTGGCCATAAACCAAGCTTTATGAATAAACAAATTGCGGCCGCATTTATGCAAAAAGAAGATGCATGTTCAGGCATTAAGCTTGTACTGGAGGTGATGCAGGCAAATTATTGGATTTTTTCTCATTTCACACTCTATCCAAGTTTACATTTTTCTATTTTTTGCCTATCAATTTATATATGAATACTTGTTCATATATAAATACTTTAGAAGAATATGAGAAAGAAACTTTAATTGTATCTGATAAAATTACTATTTCTTTTTGCACATGGAAAGAGTAATATGTATTTAATTGTGGCTTTTAAATTAGTATATTAAATATTATAACATTTCTATTAATACCGAGTGAATTTTGTCGTTTTACATTATGTCAAGGCACATGGATATACCATTTCAGTCTACAACCTAATGTACAATTAATTTAATTTTGACAATGTTACGCAGATCATAGATCAATTTTATTTAATTTAATGACATCAGTTACGTTTACTTCACATACATATTGCCGGTACTCATTTTAAATCACAGTCATTATCACGTGGACATATGTGCGTTCTCGTTTTCCAGATTTAATTGCATACAGGAAACCGCGTTCTGTACGCTTTCTTAAGTTTAGTTCGTGACAAATAATGACAACGAAAACAACCGAAAAGAGGACGCTTTTGAAGGCCAGTATAAAATATGACGTAAGAAATTATTTTATACTGTGGATCGTATTTTTGCTAACTGATAGCGTTTGTCAAGTAGAAGTAAATTATAAATAAAATAAGGTTAAAATCTACTCTGCAACGGAATAATGAAACGAATATTACTTTTTTTCAAGATAGCCTAAAAACTAATCTCATTAACATATTAATATATTTTTTGAAAGATACAAATTCTAAATGATGATGTTGCATATTTTTTGGAATTATTTCTTTTGGAATAGAGTACATTTCTTACACTCACCCAAATAGTTTTTCTCGTTTAGATTTCTTTAAAGATTTTTCGAACCACCTTCCCGGTCGTCTTCTTTAAGAACCGCAATCCTTGGTTAAACACAATCAATTACCACCACCAAAGACTTCTATTTTTAATTATTTAACTGATCTTAATATGGGTGTTTTTGACTGTAAAATTTTTGTCGCAATATGTCATGTAAATTTGTATAAACTTCTGTTTGTTAAGTTTGAATTTAGGCATTGAGCATAACGTATCTATTAAAACGATATTCGATAACTAACCTGGAGGATAAATAAAAATAAACATGAAATTGGTGACATTCCATAGATGTAGGCGTTTCATAATAGCCCATTTTTCATAATAAAGTGGATAATACTTCACACCAATCCAATTTTACATTTAAGGAAGTTATACAAGACAATGTGACAGTGCAATTTTTAATTCGTAGGCAGGTTGATGTAGTATTAAAGTCAATTTTAAATATAATCATTAAAATTGTAACATTATATCACACACACGCACACACACACTCAAAAAAAATTTATGAATCATTAAAATGGAATTGAATAGGTGCCTTTTCAGTCTTTTTCTGTTCCAAAACGATTTTAATTGTTACACAATCCAGCGTTTTCCTTCTTTTCGAGAATGCGATTTTAAATATTCAAGAGCGCTTTTCGTCAATAATTTCATGAAAATGGCGCACTTTATAGTGTCTGTACAATTAAAATATGTTATGTAAATATTAATATGGCAATCTAAGTAACTATATTTCAAGTTAACTCAAAGCTTGCGATTGTTTGCATACTATTCAAAACGGCAGCGTATAATTTTTCAAAACTACGTAACCAACAAAAAATAGGTTTGTGTCTGAGTACATACTCATTCTTGTGTATATACCTTGTCAATACGAAATACATGCGTCAGCGGAATCGCATTGATTAATGCTAACAGTGGCATAACCTTCCGACCTTTTAAGGTCTAATTTTTGACTAAACCTGTCATACTTGATTAAAATCATTAGTTTGCCGTTGTCTTCTGATGAGGAATATGGAAGTGTGACACTCGTCAGTACATACAAAAAATGGTGCCTGTGCTATTCTGTGGGACAGGTTAAATGATAGTGGATTGGTGCTTATTTCGGGTTTGCAAATTTGATTTAAATACTCTAGAGCACGTGTTGAAAATTCAAATGTGACTTATTAATTTGGAATTAGCAATATGTGAACTAATCTGAAAGTTCATTGGAGAGAAATTGCACCGTCGGTATTCGACTTATAATCGCATTAAGGCATATTTCTAAAGATTGTAGTCGCGCTTTTTTATTTGTATTATCTCATGACTACAATTTTAATCTAATTTTTGGGTGTCTACCGAACGCGAGTATTTACGATGTAAACACAAAATAAATGTAAAATTTAAAATGGAGCTGAATTGTAAATACATATAAACAAATTTTTAATGTAAGTTTGAATATTCGTAATTAATTTATTCTCTATTATTGAAGTTTTATGTCTTTGTTTCATAATAATAATAATAATAATAATAATTATAATATATATTATTATTATTATTATTATTATTATTATTATTATTATTATTATTATTATTATTGTAATAATGTTGGCTATACTAATAACATGGATCTATAAAGAATAAGAATAAAAGCGCTAATTTTGTTTTATTTTTTACGATAAAACTCGTTGATTTTTCAGCAATATATTTTTGAAAGATGACTGTCTAAAAGTTGGTGACTTTGGAATATCTCGTCTTTTAAATTCCACAATTGAGATGGCGACAACCTTTATTGGCACACCATATTATATGAGTCCTGAGGTTCTTCAGCATCGTGGTTACAACAGTAAATCTGATATATGGTAATGATTATGCTTTCTAAAACTAAAATTAACTTTGCAACACTTTTAATTGAGCAAAGGCAGAATCATTCAAAACGGGTATCAGGCATAAAATTAGTGAAATTAATTCATGGATTATTGAAAAAGCGCAAAATATTTATTAATTAACAGATTTCGACTTGAATTTTAAAAACGTTTTAGATGACATGTGAAAACATTTCAAAATGGTGCCCGATAACAGGCATTTTAAGAAAACCTCTTCAAATATTTTTTTATAAATATTAAAAAATGTACGAAATTGTGTGAAATTAAATTAAATTCTTCAGAATTAAGCATGAATAGTATTTAAATCAAGATTACGATCAAGATATAAACATCAATATCATTAAGTATATTTTTTCAGTTTAAACTAAGCATCGTTTATTATAGAAAAGTCACTTCATTCAGTAAACCGGTTACGTTCATATTCGGAAATATTCACGAACTATACAATATTTTCCCTGGACAGGGATGGATCCAAGGCACGTCTGCTTCATTCAGCGTTTAATTACATAATTGTTTAATTGATTAATATTTCTACGGATAGTGTGGTTTCTATTCAATAATGGCAAATTTGAGGTGGACTATTGGAATATTATATCTAAGGAGATGCCAAACGAAGGAAATGACTAAAATTGTGTGTAACGTGCGGCAGGGTGTCTCAATGTTTAGAGTCACATACTGAAGCAGACGTGCCTAGTTTCAAGCCTTGTCCACGGAAAAATCTGGATAGAACGCGAAATATTCCAAAAAAGGACAAAATCGGTCTAAGGGATGAACCGCCAATTTTTTCTACACGATGCTTATTTTATACTGACAAATTTTGAACTTAATGGGATTGGTGTTAATATCAACCTCACAACCTTGATTTAAAATTTTTTATCCTGTCCCACAAAATCAATGTTCGTTTAAGCATGAATATATTTATTTGTTATTGATTTATCTTTTTATTTCATTTTTCTACTTTTCCTTGAAACTGGAAGTTTACATTATCTTTCAAGTTATATATATATATATATATATATATATATATATATATATATATATATATATATGTCTATTTTTTTAAAGCCTAGTATTTATCTGATATTTGTTTCGCACAGCAATGTGCTTATTTCCTCAGTGCACAATTTGATGTATAATATTTCGAGAATCACTCTTATGTCTCCATTTTCGGTTAAACGGCTTCATTAAAATATACTGGGAGAATTCATAACAATTACTGACTTTCCAGTAGATAAATGTGTATCCTGCACCGTGTTTGAGTGTGTATCTAACTGTAAGCATTCTGTTAAATATAATTAGCTGCATGTATTCGTTCGTCTAAGTGGAACAAGAATGATCTCATAAAAATTACTGACGTTTCATCAGATAAATGTGCTTCATGTTTTTTTGCATGGGCTTACAATCTTTAACAATTCAGTTAAATCTAATTTTGTACACATGTACGTTCATCTTTGTGAACCTAAATTGATTTAATGACAATTTTTTTAAACAAAGTTCTGCTTTGATAGAAAAACTATTATTTTAATAGCTTAAATATAAAACATTGCAAACAGCCTTGTTTAAAAAAATTTCAGTTATTAGAAAGTAGTCGGAATACTTTCTATGCATTTACATATAGTTTTATAGTAAACAACAAGCCACTACCAGGAATGTACGAAAGTTCCACCAAAATAAAATTGAATTCAATTGTTCCCGATATACTGAAACGATAAATACTATTCTTGAATCCAGTCAAATCTTATCGTCCTTTAGACCAGCATCATAAAACTCCTATAAAACAGACAAAAAGTAAGATATAAGAAAAGATTAATGGCTCAACTCCCTAAACTAGACAATTAAAATAGCAGAAAGTTTGCAATATCTACACGTTTTTTCGTTACCCGTTTATACACAACAATTTATGAAAAATCGGGCATTCCATGCAGCATACGGATGAAAATGTCGTGCATGTAATAGGCAATACAGAAAAATCTGTTTAACGCTCGAATCTACTAATGCATATATATAACTCAAAGTCGGGTTAATTCTCACCAAATCAATTAATCGTATACCAATTACATCCATAATTGAAGAAATGTAAATTTTATGCCTTTAAGAAATAAATTGTTTAATTTTTTATGTAATTACTTACGATTATCTAATGTTATGCATTAAGAAACATGCCCATTTACACCTACAAATTAAAATGCTATAATCCACTAACAATTTTATCATTGCGGTACCAAAATTAAGGTGAATCTGAAAATCAGCGTAGTCATAATTCACTTAATAAAATGAAAATGCTAAATTTTTTAGGTGCAAGATTTTAAAGTTTTTTAAGTAATCTGAGGCTAAACTGGCTATTGTCCATAATAAGATTCTCTCAATTATTCTGTTTCCTTTTCCTTAAAATGTTTTTGTTCAATGGAGATTACTATATGTTTATATATATATATATATATATATATATATATATATATATAAATTTTAGGCTTAATCAAAGAAGATTATGACAGTCTCGGAATCCATAATGAAAATTTCTCAAATCCCATATGCAAACTAGATTAAAGCATCTCAAACCCTAACATTTAAAAGTGCAATTACATCAGCTAAATGAATACCAAGGATAACAACTTCAATTATAAATAGAAAACACTGCTGAAATTATGATACGTATAAATAGTAAAACGAGCTAGACCAATCCACACTTTCCCACAAAACAAACTTTCTTAAAACAATGCCAAAATTTTGTTTGAGCCATATCTAAGCAACAACCTGTTGGGTAGATATTCGTATTTTGCTTCATAATATAAACATGGAGGAATAATAACTGATATAAGACGAATAAAGTTGTATTACACATTGGACATTGTCACTGCCCAAAACTGCCGAACAACTTTTCACAAGAATTGCAAAAACTACTCAAAAGGTAATATTTTTTTAATTTATTTATAATGTTTTATATTCATTGCATTAAGTCAAATTAGGTGACACACATTAATGTAATCTCGTTTATTTTTCATATAAAAACAAAACATTCAATTGTCTTGTTCATTAATATACAAAATTTCCGTTAAATAAAACTCTTGTCAGCAATGGACTAATTGCGTACTAGCTTCAACACAAGTAACGCTTCATCATTAACAATAATATCGCATTATAGTAATCTGATGCGATAGACATGAAAGTCAGTGCTTCCTAAAAATCGAGATGTTATACCACCAAACGCGTACATAAAATGTAACATTGTGTAAAAAATGCCCAATTTACAATCACACTCAAAGAGGTTCGATAAAAGTATTACAAAATCACTACTCAATTAAATTAAATGATCCACAATCCAGTGGTTTGCACAGCCATAATTCTAAATATATATAGGCCATACATAGTTTAGTCACGTGAAATTAGTCGCCAGCCAATAAAATTTGTAAAGTACATTTGAATCTATTTTATTGGCTGTGAAAAATTATGATATATAAACCGTATAGCAGCTTCTGTCAATAAGTCTGTTACATGCGTTTTTGACGAGCTGATGCAAAGTAGAAATGCATTATTACACGTCAAGTTTCAAAATCACTAAACGTATTAAACGTGTTATTCGACTCTCTTAGGTGGCCCATATATGTGCCCCAGAATAGTAAAAATCGAATCCAATAGAGCAAAGTATCTGTATCGCTTTTAAAACGGAGTTTTTCGCATAATTTGAACACTTGTAATCGTAAACTCAGTTGTCCTTAATATGTCTTCAAAGATAATTTATATTACTTAGAATTATGTGTGGAACTTTAAGTTTATTGCTTTTTTAATCTGTAACTGATACATCTTTAAATTTCGCATTCCCAACGTGTATTACATTTTAACATCAAGGTCGTTAGGGATTATACTATATGAGATATGTACACAGGAGCGCGCCTTTTCTGGTACCAGTCTTATGTCCGTAATGTGGCAAATTGTTGAAAAAGAGTGCCCAAAATTGCCGGACAACTTTTCACAAGGATTGCAAAAGCTGCTGGAAAAGTAATAATTTTGTAATTTATTTATAATTTATTATATTCATTGCATTAAGTCAAGCTAAGTGACACAAATTAATGTAATCTCGTTTATTTTTCATATGAAAACAAAAAATTAAATTGTCTTGTTTATTAATATACAAAACTTACGGAACGAATGTGAACGAGATTAAACGTTCCCTTCAAGCTGTCTTTGGTTTATCCTTCTGGTTATATTTGAAATAATTTCATAATACATAATTGTATATATATATATATATATATATATATATATATATATATATATAGTTTTCCACCACAAATACTATGTAACTATTTTATATGTATATGAAAATTCAATAAATAAATTTTGCAAATTTGAGATAAAATCTAAAAAATTTTATATAATAAGTTACACAACATATAAAATCTACCATCAATCAATCTACTTGCGTTAAACATCATCCGTGTACAACGGTAATCTGACAAACAAAAATCAAACTGTAATTCACATAGACAATAAAATTAAACAATAATTGTTTGCGCGGATGGTTGTAACAATTCTTTAAATAAAGTTTGCGAGCTTGAAGTAAACACCAATCTCATTGTATTTAACCAGTCGTCGAACAACAGAACGACTGGCGATAATTTTGTTATGTTGTTCGACGACTGGTTATATACAATAGGATTGGTGTTTACTTCAAGCTCGCAAACTTGATTTAAAGAATTGCAATGCACTTCCATGGAATGCAAAATTTAGATATGCGACTCTCACCTCTACTAGTATTGTATACATTATAATAAACTGGAACTATCGGCTGCACGAATTTCATGCAGTCAAAAATATTAACTATCTGGAAATTTCACAAAATGTATACAAATTCATATAAATAAATCATTCATTGCACAGTTTTTGATAACAATTTTTTAAATCAAGTTTTCTTGTTTGAAATAAACATAAATGACATTGATTATAACCAGCAGAACAACCTAGTAAAACCACCGTCAATCACACGTGCTGAACATCATTAGTGTACGACGGTAATCTGACAAACAAGGATCGAATTGCTATGCACATAAAAAATACAAATGATTAGATATGCCGCTCGCACTCCTATTAGACTCGAATACATTGTGCCTGACAGGAAATATCAGCTACACAATTTCTGCACATTAAATAAAATGTTTGAGGATTTTGCTACGCGTATTTAGGTTATTCAATATATTCAAGATTATTAGATGTAAAAATCGCATATCTAATTTGCCATGCTATTTAAATGCATTTTGGTTTAATCCTACTTAGTCACGTGTCCATCATGCTTTGCGAAGTAACATGGAGGATCAACACTCATCGGTATGTGTACCTGACGGTAGCTTGACTATTTTCTGCGACAGGCTGCATACTACGGAATCGGTTTTCATTTGAAACTCGCAAACTTGATTTATAGATACTTTTGCAACAACTGCTCAACTATTGGCCTTTTAACTGTATCATTTTTGTGATTCTCTATATTTTATCGCATTAGATAGAAAATTTAGATATTTATATGCGATAATTATTTTAAATGGTAATAGTTTGCATGAAAAAAGTTTTATATTTAACAGGGCTTGTATGCTAAAGTCAAGTTTGTACAAAATGCATGAAATGATTTATTACTTCTTTCGATAATATTTCGAAAACATTAGATTTGCTGTTTTTAAATGAATTTTAGGCTCAACCAGTTTTTTGCGTGGTATTTATTGCTTTGCATAATTATTTAATCTGTATTCAACTTTGACCACATTTATTAGTGTTTTAGCAAAAGACCCCAAAGAAAGACCTTCTGCTCAAACGATCCTGAATTTGCCCTACATACAACAAAAAATGGAGGTAAGATGTTCGAAGTTCTCTCGTTAAGCATGTCAAATGTTGTGCATTAATATAGATTTTATGATTTCTAATCCATCACATATTTGCATATTACAAAGTTCTGGTAAAATTAACAATTTCGCAATATCTAGTTTGTTTAAGATACTGCTTTTCGCTGAGATCACATCATGGCTGAAAATGTATGATATTCACATTGCAAAAAACAAAGTCGGTATTTTTTCGACAATATAAGAGTTAAATTTCCTTTAACTTAAAAATAATCATAACACTAGTCTCTACATAAACTTGCACAATTTTATAGTTAGACTAATTAAATAAATTTTGCCGCCATAAATGAATATTTCATTTAAACGGGCCGTTAATATTTACTAGATGAATTATTATTGCGATGAAAATATAAAATTACGCGTGTAAAAATCTACTTCATTCGCAAAATTGAAAACATTTTAGAAAAAACTTATCATAAATCAATCGAATGGCAGAAGGTATGACGCCTTGAAAATTTTTAGCGCCTTGGCGTTTTATAAATTGTCTGTGACCGCGACTAGTTTTCATCTGATATGCTGGATTATATTAGAAATGTTTCTAGTGAAATGCTATGAGGAAAATATCTAAACTGTGTTGAATGTTACAATCGGAATGTTTGAGGTCAAGGTAGATTCTACGAAATTAATCATATCCATTTCAGCAAAAATCTCGACGTTTTTAGTTTATAGATTTTAACCAATTTCACAAATCAAATGGTGCAATGGGCACGAAACGCATGTATGCATGAGATTATACCGTTCATTCATCCTCTTGATCAAATCTGTACTAGTTACGCTATACCTAAAACATAATTTCAAACTTATTATGTCTTGGCAACAGACAATATATAACAAATATACATTTAATTTAATATTTTGATGATTGCCTCGAAATGTGATTACTGGTGTTGATCGTGGCCGGAGTGCATGGATTTGCTGGAGTATCAGGTGTTCATAATTAATTTTCAAAATTTTATCTATCTCGAAAGCAATTCCTGTGGTACCTTGTACAGAATCGGTATCTCGAAAACAGTCATGTTGAAACTGTAAATATTTAAACGAACATTAGTTGCGCGGGTGGTGATAACAATTATTATAATCAAGACCGCAACCTTGATTATAATAACTGTAAATATTTGTCATCTATAAAACCATTGTATTGTCACTCATTATAGGCCAGGCGTATATTGTACATAGTGAGCTAGCATGGAATTTGCATTAATGGAAATTTAGTATCAAGTTATGTCCATTACTGATTGATAATAAATTCGTATAGAAGATTATACTTTGCAACTGGCCAACGTGTCTTAATCAAAAATATAGTGAGTGTAGGGCGTTGTACCCGCTTCTACAGATGAGTCGCCAGTAAGCACGAAACGCAAGTGTACATAAGAGAACATTTTTCATTCATTCTGCTCTCGATATATCATTCTGAACTTATTTGAATATTTATGTTACTAATTATGCAAAACCTAATAATCAATACATTAATAATGCGCAATATGTATTGAAATATTGACATAAAATGGTATTTGATTAAACGAGCATTGGTTTCGCAAGCAGTGAAGAAAATTATTTAAATAAAGTTTACAAATTCCTTATATACACCATTCCGATTATAAACATCCATTTGTTAGTATAAACTAGTCATTGTATAAGGTAGAATAGGAAATTTATTCGGGAGACCGGTTTCGTCCTTATTAGGAACTCTTCACGTACTGTCCAGAATTTGCCGCGGACGAGGAATGTCTGCTTCGGAATCTGTTGCTCTAACCACTAATCCGCCATACCGTATGCGACACACAATTTTAAGTTATATACAAAACATTGTTATTTGTTTAATCTATATGGCAACTATTTCGACGGAAAATACCAAACAACCACCTGTAATATGTTATTATGGAATAGAATTCACGCTACCAAGGGAAGTGGTATATAGCTGAACATTTATTCAATTAAATAAAGATTTGTCGCGTGGACAGTAATAATAACTATTTGAACTAAGTTTGCAATCTTGTTATAAGTACCGGTCACTTTGTATGCCTACATTTGTGGGTAATAAAAAGCATTGCATAATGAAGAAATGGCAATTCATTCGATGGATCAGGTTAGTCCGTTTTGGGAACTCTTTACATATTGTCCACCATGCGGCATGTTGTCTCAGTGGTTAGAGCAACGGATTCAAATTCAGGTATGCCCAGGATTGAGCCCTGTCTGTGACAAATTTTGGGCAGTGCGTGAAAAGTTGCCAATAAAGGCAGAACCGGTGCACTGGGTAAATGGCCTTTTCTACATTATACAATTCTTAATTTATACTGACAAATGTAAGTACATAATTGGTCAGGTGTTTATATCAAGATCGCAACCTTGATTAAAGTATTTTTTTATCACCGCCCGCGCAACCAATGTTCATTTACGTATATAAAAGTTCAACTAAACACCACTTGCTCATGTAGTGTAGTGTCTGTTATATAATGACGAATTGTCGAATGGTTAGTTGGAAATTTGGGTCTAAATGGATGCCATATAAGCTCCACCTAAAGGACATGCTAACCAAGAAACATTGGATAATATATAACTGAAAAGTATGTGTAATGTGCGGTAGAGTGGCTAAGTGATTACAGCACCAGATTCCGAAGCACACGAGCTCGGATTCGAGCCCTGACTATGGCGAATTCTGGACAGTACATGAAGAGTTCTCAATAAAGATGGAACCGGTCTATTGAATGAATTTCCTTTTCTACATTATAAAATTCTTAAATTAAACTGAAAAAATATGTATAAAACAGGTCTGGTGTTCTTTGAAATATCGCAACCTTGTTAAAATATAATAGTATACTTAACTATAGCCAATTTGAGTTAAAGCTTTCAGTGTCTTGCATAGGTGCACTGGCAATGCATAGAATTAAAATAATTTTGTCTGTGCAAAAACTTGCTAGAAAACTTTCATACAAATGTACACAACAATTTCAATAGGACACGACTCAAGTGAAAGTATCCTGCAGCTACGTTAAACAAAAAATTTTATAAATGCCATGTGAAAAATTTTCGCAGTAGTCTAATGACATTCGCGTTTATTTTGAATTGCCAGATTGCCGCAAATGTAGGCTTATGAATACTATAATTGACACTTGTTAAGAACCTCTCGCAGCTTTAAATATTATATAGACTATAGAAATATATTAGTTTGGTTTACCATCTTTCCCGAAGATAATACATACAGAAATAAGATAATTTATTTTAGTTAAATAATGATAAAAATAGTCACTCAATTATAGTTTCAAAAAATAATAATTAAACTAAAGTTTCGTTTCCATTATCGGTTATAATTAAATGATAAATTTTAATAAAATCTATTTAATGTCAATAATGCAGAGATTTAATAAACTTACCGATTTCGCTATTCATATTGCAGGTCGAAGATGTGAAAGGGTTCATTTCAGGATGAACATTTGGGTGAAAAGTTAATGCATTTTTTCATAATGAAAAGCTTTACAAAATTAGTTAACTATTAATCGCTACGAGTTTTATAGTTAACACAGAAAATTTATGTCTTCTGAATGTCACTTCTTAGTGGAAGAGTTTCAAAGAAACTTAAAATTTTGGCTTTGGTTAAAGTCATCGTAAGCGTAAGTAGAATTAACTTCTTCAAATTGAAGTTAGTTTTAATGATAAAAGTTTTAAATGTTCGACAGTCACTAACTTGATTGTCAATATAAATGGCGATACAACGAAATTTTACCCACACAAAACGAATTAATTGAACATAAAAAAGCAAAACGCAAGGGACACCTTTCTGAACCATTGATATTGCACGATTTGTTTACAATATTAATAATCCAATAGTAGGTAGAAACACTTACATTGAATAGATATTTAACAAACTTGAAATTAATATTTCTTTTGGCAGTAATAACCGATATTTTTGTTTGATAATGATAAAATTTATTAAATTTTGTATCATCTACTCAGTGAGTGTGTTTTCTTACTGAGATTTTCTGATTTATTACTGAAAATATCAGTGCATATTTGTTCAATTATTACATTATTAATTTAAGTAATTTCATTTTTTTCCTGGGTATTGCTTATCACTTGAAATATTTTGTCTTGGAATTTACGATACCATAATAGATTATAACCCAATTACATACCACCAGAAAACTTTCATTATACGATCAATCAGATTTGGTTCTAATGAATATCGTATATTTTCGATCATTTATAAAGGCAACAGTGGTTTGTATTATAAAGGCAAGATTATAATTTGATTTACGCCTGGTAAATGATTCCTTTATTCTTCGATGTACTGCTGATAATTTTGTGTACGGGTAAGGATTAAGTACTGCATTAAGCGCTTAATGTGTAAATTGGTCCACGTCTCGTGAACAAAACCAGCTAAGTGATCCTTCGTAAAATTAAAAATTTGGATCAGCAGAACCGGGCGTATAGACTAGCTTCCTAGAATTTATTCCTCCTCAGACAAAAGAATAGATCCATCACCGGAAATTTTACTTTTCCAATAGTAAGTGGTGTGCGTCTTTATAACTCAGTGGGCTACACTGTGAGTGTTGCAATACGACTCAGTTGCTCATACGGGGCACGTTAATGATAATTATATGACAAACGTAGCTTCAATTTATAATAGCAATATATGTGTATAAATAAGAGACTGCAATATGTAGTTTTTCATATTTGAAAAAACACGTTATTGTCCATTTTGCTTATATATATATATATATATATATATATATATATATATATATGTGTGTGTGTATATATATTCTGGGTTTTCAATTGATTATGCTGGTGGCAACAAATCTGACTCGCTTTTTCTTATATTTCTTGTTTTGGCTGATTGGTTAGTGTGTATGCGTTTTGTTTGTGTGTGTGCATGGTTTCATGTAAAGGTCATTCTCTCTGTATTGCAAAGTGATGTCTGAGATCTGGTCATTATTGTACTAATGGCTTGAGTATTAATCATCTTTATGCATTGTTCGCTGTTACGTGTACGAGTGCTATTTTTCCGAGTGTAGTTTTTCGTTTCACCATGTTGCGCAAATTTGTGTTCTTCACTTGGTAACAGGGCATGTGCGGATTCAGTGTTGAACGCTCATATTGTTTAGAAATTTCTGTCACCCTATGTGCATCTGTGTTTACCTCTTCATATATATATATATATATATATATATATATATATATATATATATATATATATCAATGAAACTAACTTTCCATCAAGTTCATAAAAGGATATATTTATTACAATCATTACACAGTTTTGTTGCTCATTGAGATTAGACGTTCTTTTCTGTAGTGAATTTATTCTACATTGATTTTTGAAGGCTATTGCAAAGCATGATGGCAAATCTTCTGACAGGCCAGAGAAAAATATTTCACAACATAAACCAAGGTAAATTATTTTAAAATAATATATAACATTAATTAATTAATATTCATGTTGTTTGAGCTATTTCATAAAAGAATGTTATATCTATATATATTTTAAAATTAAATCTAAGTGAATTTGGTGACAGGGTCAGAAGACCATGAGGCTTGGCTCAATTTCTGCTAATCCTCCTGCCTTCTACATAGAGGATAGCCCAAAAAAATTTTAAAACTGATTAATAGATGAATTTTTCTTCTCATTTTATGCAATTATTGCTACTGTCATTACAAGGTCCTTGAAAACATTTATATACCGTTTAATTTCGACCAAATATCCAGGCTTTGTATATAATTACATCGCAGAGTTTTTTTAATGAAGATTATCCTCGTGATTTCTACTAGTTTTTTCTAACATTAATTAAGACGTTATACATCATTAGTTGGAAAAATATCTGTAGTATCTAATTTCTTTATTCATTCGGGTAAGATATTTGCTAATATGCTCATGATTCAGGTTGGCGTGTCTACTATGTAGTAGTTTTCCAAATGTAAAACAAAATATAATATGGAGAATTATCTTTGTGTTATCCAGCTTCTTGATTCAAATCTGCATGTAATAGTTGCAAGCATCACTTATACCATTGGGTGAAATAAAAATCGATTTTGATAAATACTCGCAAAAATAATCATAGTATTAATAATTATAATATTACTAATAAGTTTTGTTTTTGTGACAAAAAATCCGGCGCCATTATTGTAAAAACCAAAGAACAAATTAAAAGTCTGGTTATGTAATAGTGTATCTGAATGTGACTAACAATTTTACAAAGTTGATTATTCCAATGATATTGAATTTTTATATAAAGATTTAGCAGAATAAAAATGGTGACACAGCTGTTTTCAAAAGAGATAGATTTCAGTGAAAGATGGAAAAACAGATGAGAAAATTATCTGTTTTTCTTCGATGAAGTTCCAATAACAACCATCCAATCGATTCTACAATGGCATAACTAAAGATAATGACAAAAGTAATACATTTGGGTAAAAATGCTATCTAGAATCAAAGTCAGCTATTCGTCAAATTCTGGATAAAACTAATCTGGTGAACAGCCGAGGGTAACAGGAAAAATAATCGGAATTTACTAAAGAATCTTCTGGAGTGAATATAAAAATCCCCTAAATTTAAATTTAAGTTATTTCACTACTAATAAGGGGTATCACATAGAACGAAACTGAGATTTCACGTGTTTGAAAAATGTGTTTAAATTGAGCTAAAATTGGCATTGCTACCAGATTCGGAGAAACAAGGGACTAATCATTGTTTGCGCAGGTGGTGATAAAAGTTGCCTGAGTTGAATTTACGAGCTCGTGTTGTAAATTACCTCAGCAGGTTGTTATAGACAGAAGTTTATAATAAGCATTGTGAACGACAGATCGACAGTACTCTAAGTTTTGGTACCCTATACCTAATCAACAGGCAAGGGTAATGAAAACGTTCTAATTTATGTATATCTGTACGTCTATAAAGCGTTTAAAAAAGATAAAATTAAAAAAATGAAATAGATTTGTACCTAAAATATAGATTTTACCGTGAAGATGAAAATAATTTATCTGTGCTTTCCCGACGCATTCGACACCCCGCAGCGGTATAATTTTTTTCGGAAAAACTAAAAGTTGAGGAAAAGAATAAATGTTAATTGATACGGTTCATATTATGACCATATGCACAGGATTCAATGAATAGACCCTTCGTTAGTATAAATCAAATACATGTATAGAAAACATGCTAGATTCAAAACGGTTAAAAGGAAGCTTTTTACGCTACCAGTTAGTATAATCACAGCGAAATCTTTTAAAAGAGTTCAGGTAAACGAGCATCCTGAACTCAATGTGAGAAAGAAAACTCACGATGTTGAGGCGTGTATTGCAGTCACTTGTAGCCTGTAATAAAATACAGACTTTATTATATATGCTGGGAATGTGACGGGATGAAATCGCGGACTTACTATTGCTCGCATCTTAAAATTGGTGAAATAAATAACTTCTTAAATTCTTCCTGTGACAATTATTATTTTTCAGAGAAATCAAAGATTATATTTAATAGTTGTTTGTGAGAGTTTCACTTCATCGCTGAGGTAACAAAAGATATTTCTGTAATTGTTTCTAACATTTAGTTGAAAACATAAAATTGTTCTCGTTTTTATGATAAAGCAATAGGATTTTTGGCAAGTAGCCCTTATTTTATTATCTATTGGGAGGCTAAATAATACATAATTCAGATGACCATCTTATCAAACGTTAGCAATTTAGCTAAAGGTAACTCGAAAAATTAGTACCTTAGAGTTTGTTTTTTCTATAAGATTTTGTTAAACTTAGAATAAAGCATGCTACTTTACTATTTTAGACCGGATAAAGAAGAGCAACATAAAAGTGCACATGATGAAAAATCAGCCGGCGATGCAAATACAAATGATGAGGATGGACTCGAGGTGACCCCTCGCGAAAGACTTCTACTGAAGAAGCAAATTGAAGCTGACGCACGTGCTCAGGAGATACGGTATGTCTTTATATATATATATATATATATATATATATATATATATTATTAAAAATACGAATATATATTACGTAACTGTATATGTATGTATATCTACAGGTGATTTAACATAAAAGTTAGATAATATAGCAAATGCAGTACCACTTTTTCGTCTATTTTGGGCAACGGTTCCTAAGTTATAATGAATGTGTACAGAGGAAATTCATTGGTGCTACGTTATTAACCTATAAATTTAAACACAATGACATAATTTCATTTTATAGAATATTGTTGACGCAAATTGGATACCACATGACATGATACAATTTCTTTCTCGATCACGGCTTCTTCCTTATTACAAAACGTGTCTATATAAGTTATGACTGATTCGGAACGTAGTTTGTTAACGAACAGTTTTGTGCGAAGCCAATGAGCTCATTATTTTTCACACAAGACTTGCGCATTGCAATAATTTATTATTGTTGTTATTGTTTGATGGCTTTAATGCTTATAAAGAATTAGTCTCACTGTACATCGTGAAAGTTGGTTTCTTGTTCTTAGTCAGACTTTTATTAATAACGGCGCTTTTTCTCATTTCTAAATTTGGTTGTTTATTGCCTTCTGAGGTGGTAATCCTTGAATTTTACTTTGCTAATAGATTTACATTTAATATAGTTGCTAAAGGAATTAATGAAGTGCTGATTCCACTCTTGCTTTAAAAAATTATTGTGGACTGAAATCATTCAGTCAAGCTTTGTGTTCAAACTTTAGCAGTTTATCTTGTAAGTAATTCATGTAAACACCCCAAGACATTTGTACAATACCCAGTCCCATGGTACACTTGACGATCTACTTGGCTTGGAACCAAGTTGTCGCGGTACCCTGTGCGGTCCACAAAAATTCTGAGGAATTTCAAAATAAAAGAAGTCCCATTGTCAAGAAGAGAGATTTTATTCGTTTTTTATGCGTAATTTGAGTTAAACAAAACTAAATATATTTATACATTAGTTTAACAACGTGACAGGTGTGATATTTTGTAGATCTAGAAAATCATTTTGTTGTAGCCCTAACAAGTACATGAGACTACTTAATAATTGAAAAATAACAAAACAAAGGCTTAAATTTAAAATAAAAATCATTTATCTGGTTGTAAAATCAACTATCATATTCACAATAATTTTTATGTGGATTTAACGTTTACTTATATTTAGATCTACTTCGAGAGAAAAAATACATTTATTCTCTTTAAAAAAATAATTTAGATTTACTTTATTAATAATAATGAATAATTATTTATGGTGATCTCATCAGCAACCCTAATAAGAACTGACTTTGGAAAAAATTAAGCAACATTTAAATCAACTTTTCTATCTCGATATAAACACCAATCCTTTTATATACATATGTTTGTCAATATAAACTAGGCACTGTACAATGAAGAAAAGGCATTTCATCCCGTAGACTGGTTTTATCCCTATTGAGAACTCTTCAAGTATTATCCACATTTTTTCCGAGTACATAGCTTGAACCTGGGCACGTCTGATTTTGAGCCCGTGACTCTAATTACCGAGGAACCCCGCCCGACAGGACAGAATTATCAATTATTCACTAATTAATGTTACTTGGTCAGCCTTTTATTTAGGTGAATCCAATATGGCATTTGATTGAAACTAAAATGCTAACTAGCCACTAACAATCTGTCTTAATAGAACAGACACTATACCACCTGAAGAAGTGAGAATAAATTGAACATTTATATAAATTAAAGATAATTTTTTGCAGGCGGTAACAACACTTTTTTAAATCAATTTTTCGATCTTGATATAAAATGAAATCCCATTATGTATACATTCTCCATTATGAGCTAAGCATATTATAATATAGAATATGCAATTTACCAGTAGACCAGTTTTGTCCTTAATCAGAACTCTTCGTGTTCTGCGAAGAATTTTGCTATGGAGAGGGCCCGAGCCTGGGCTTCGGAGTCTGTGACTCTATACACTGCGCCATCCTACCGCAGGCTATACACAATTTTCATTTTCATGAAACCTTATGTTTTGCGTTAACCTTTCCTTCAAGTGGAACGTATCTGGCATCTCTTTTCACCTAAGGTACCAAATGGCCACCCCAAATGGTCATAATAGAACAGACACCACGCTACTTGGGTTTTTGGTTATAAATTTAAGATTTATATGGTGAAACAATCATTTCGTGAGTGGTATTAACAGTTATTTCGTAGTTTGGTATCTGCTCTATAATGGCTTATCGGAAGTGATTAGTTGGAGCTAATTTCAAGTGAAATAACTCATAGGCACTT
Source organism: Eudiplozoon nipponicum (assembly GCA_029291075.1). Classification (NCBI taxonomy): domain Eukaryota; kingdom Metazoa; phylum Platyhelminthes; class Monogenea; order Mazocraeidea; family Diplozoidae; genus Eudiplozoon; species Eudiplozoon nipponicum. The sequence continues at coordinate 29,017 of JAQBSW010000155.1, read as the reverse complement.
TATGTATTGTTAATCGTTTTTGCTAAGACCTGACTCATACAGATGCAACAGTTTTTGGTTGGAAAAGGTGTTACCGCTTGCAGAATGTGATATTTCTACTCAAATTGGCCGACGATCTATTGTGAACGTGGTTCCTTTGTTCTTAGTAATCTCTTATTAATAACAGCGCACTTCTTTTATTTTTACTCTTAGTTTTTTATTGCTTTCTGAGGTGAAAATCTTCGAAATGTTGTTCGTTGCCGATGCTTTAGGGAATTATTGCACTAGGCTAATTAATCTAGACATAATGAAAGAGATAATTGTGTATGTTTAGATTTGCTAAAAACTAAGTAAACTGGCTGGCGGTAGTTTTGTTATGTTGTTCGACGACTGGTTAAATACAATGTGATTGGTGTTTACTTTAAGCTCGCAAACTTGATTTAGAGAATTGTTAACACCACCCGCGCAATCAATTATTATTAAATTTTATTGCCTATATATGTATGTGTCAAAAGCTACAAACAGTTAATGTTCGTGACTGCATAGAAATTAAGCAGCTGACATTTCCAGTCATGTTCAATGTATGCGGGACTACTAGAAGTGAGAGCCGCATATCTAACTTTGATTTCCAAATATATTCAATGCGGTTTGATCTTCGATGGTCAGTTTGCCGTCGTACTCTGATGATGATCATGGAAGGTCGAAACGCGTTAGTGCGTTGCGGCTGGCGGTAGTTTTGTTTTGTTTGGTGTTTACTTCAAGCTCGCAAACTGGATTTAAAGAATTAGTCAACTATCGTTCTTTTTTCTGTTTCAACTCCATATATGTCAATGAAATCGGTTATGACGGCGTGATATCCTAATTACTTTTAATGACCAACTATAGCTGAATTGCTAATTCGTGTGATTTCATCCCGAATTAGCTTATACTATAACTGCGGATTCCTTTTTGCTAAGCCTACCTTATAACTGATATCCAGATACAGAACACTTTAGATCGGAATCAAGGTGTCAAATTATATTTAGCTTCTTAACATATTTCATTGGGTTTTTCGTAAGAATTTAACATCAAAATTCGGAAAGTATGCGTCTGGTATTTGGGACATTTTCCACTTTATTACACAAACTGCAAGAGCATACCTATAATGAAATTGCGGATTCATTTTGTCTTTTGTGAATGCTTTTGATGTTTGTTGTTTTGGCCGTATTATAATTTAATTCGTTTACTTAGTAAATTATTATCCCAAAGAATTTTTCATTAAACCTCTAGCTCGACCTCCAACCTCTATTTTGAACAGATTTTTTGGGTTTTTTGATTTGTTCGTATTTTCTTACCTCAGGTACGGCAATTTTCCAAATTTTACACTGCATCGTAAGCGCTGTCTTCTTGAAAACTGCCTTCCAATTACTGCCATATTTTTCTAGTAGGACGTTTTTTCTTTAATACACAACGTTCATGGTTCTTTCAGATACAGGATGCCGTTGAGGTTATTATTCGCTTTCTTTGCCTCTTTTAACAACTCTGTGTGTTTTACCCGGTCAGGCATTCACAAGAATATTTAATCCATATATTCTTATTATCATTAACATTTTTAAGATAGAAAGAAAGTTTATCTGATCCAATGATATATTCCCTATGTTCGCCTTAAGTATCCACAAATCTATATAGTTACATATTTTCTTAAATAAGTAAAATAAAATTACGCCGGGGAGAAAATACGAAAAAGACGTACGAGCAATCATTGATACGCATTATCTCCAGCTCGGGCCACATGTCATATACGATTTCGCCGCTTGCATATAATTGGCTGGTCCAAACATTCATGACGATGCATGATGAACATACCGGGATCTGGTAAGATAAATGAGTTAGCAAATTGTAAAGTGTGTTTGATTAACAAATTGCAACCCGTTTTATGCCAACCCACGCATCATGTACATCATTAATTGTGAATTTGAGAGATGCAGGGAAATGATTAGACGCATCCCATTTTCACACATTCTGTCAGATTAATTTAACGCTTTTTGTTTGTTTTTTTTAATAAATGACTTTTATTGTTAAAAAATAGACAACAAAATATGAAAGCAATATTTATTGTATTTGTTCAAGTTTATTTTTGCAGATAGAAACGGTTGTACAAATTTGATTAAAAGCTTACAAACGAAAATGGCTTGTCTATATATCCCCTATGAATCTATATCTGCTCCTTTTAAGTTTCACACCTGTCGTTTCCAGTTGACTAAAAATCACGAACTTTAACATGAAAGCATTGCAAATTCCCATCGCTATACGATTGCCTTTTCGCCAACTTCGTCAATGAATTACAGTATCTAATGTCCCATATCTGAATCCTTAACTTCGAGTCTCATTCTAAAACTGGTAGCATTATATTTTATGTTTTTAGCAAAAAAGTTGTGGAGAAGTGGTAAAAATTCAGAAAAACGTGTTCACTCACAAACATTCTAGTGAGTTATATACTGTTTGTTTCGTTGAACTGATATATTTGCAGTTATGTATTAGGTGTTGCGCAGCTAGTAATAAACTAGTTCAAATAGGACCAGAAGGATAAACCAAAATCAGCTTGAAATGAAACTATAATCTCACATGCAAATTCGTTTCGTGCTTACTGGCGACTCATCAGTAGAAGCCTTTATTACGACCTATTACCACTATATATTTGGGTGAGGAATGTGGGATAATTGGACGGTGCAATCTAGTGAGTTTTGGACTTTGCAAAGCCACTTTTTTGGTCTACGCTACGTTGCGTTAGACTATTAAACAATAAACCACGATTTCATTATACTCGATTTCAAATGCGCAGTTAAAGTCCTTTTTTAATAGAGACACTATATCGTAATATCTTTTTCCCTAGCCTTTATAAATTTTTGGCTGGATTTCTTTATTTCCTATTTTTGCGTTGAATTCCAAATATTTACTCCTAGACATTAAGCAATTCATCTTTCCGCCATTCTTATCGTCTTAATTCTAACGTATCATGAATTAATATTCTCAATAAATTATGTAGCCTTCTTGCAAGTGAACTGATACTCCTGAGACTTCATCCGGCGTCTAGATGATAATATCTGGTTTCTTTTTTAGTCAATGCAATTATTCATAGAGTTTTTATTGTCTTGAGTAGATTCCTCGTATTCCGTTGCGATTCTTTTTAAATGCATATATTATTTTGACATTAGAATTGAAATCTGTTGAAATTTAAATCTTGCAGCGATAACTTATAACCCATTAACTGGAAGGTGGAACTGTAATTTTTCTCGCTAGTTGCGATCCATTTCATTTATCCAAATCTCGCTCTAAATTAAAGAGCTTCCTATAAATGTTTAGGTATTATATACAAATATTCGTGGCAGATTTGATTACAATTTTTAAAATTAAGTTGGTCATAGCTTTCATTTTAAATTTGTTTATAATAAATCAGCTGTGGTGTTTACTTAACTCAATTAAAAAATTAAAATAAATTCTGTTGAAAATTTTGCACGATATTCAAGCACAGCTACTCCAACAAAGCCTAATCTGCATGGTCAAACCGTTTTCTGAAAAAGCCGGAATTTAAATAAATTTATCGATTATTCCCATTCTGAAACATTACTGTTTGAGCAAAGATTTAGTCTACGTACTAAGTTTGACCTCTTGGCCTTAGCAAGCTTCCTATGAAAGTCAAGATAGTGATTTCGTTCACCATTTTCAAAAACAATGCCGGTTATCATATCAATTATCTCATGGTATAAACCTCCTTCAAACTTAGAAAAAATGGGTGTAATAAAGCTTCAAATATATCAAAATATGGAAACTGTGCTTTATAGTTGCACTCAAAATTAAAACCTAATACCTTGGGATAGATGAACATTTATCGTACTCAATCATATAAGTGAATAAGCTTAGCGATTACTGTTTGCGTGGCTGACTTTACTCACCTGGTTTGTGAAATTACAATTAGAAATACTATTATTTTAAACAGGCTGATAACATAGCAAAATGTCCCTCTGTCACACTTATTGATCAGTGTTAGTACGTTTTTCA